>BSBK01000118.1:0-272500 GCA_027943335.1 Chamaecyparis obtusa | reverse complement strand
TATAGATATTAAGATCACTAATTAGTGCATAATTACATTCTAGTAGTAGTTAATACTATCACATACCTTCTTATCTCATTTGTTGGTGTAATTCCTCTTTGAGTATCCCCTTTCTCCTTTGCATCCAAAATAAATTCATTCCAATGTCTCACTGAAATAAAGGGAGGACACTCGTACTTTGGGTTCTAGATTAGACTCCTTTTATATGAGTCCCTCACAGTTTTAAGATGTTTGGCAGCTTTTTCTAAAATTTTCTTCTCCTAAAAAATGTTACCACCAAACTCATGCTCTAAATCTTTTATGAGTTGATCTTTTAATTTTTTTCTTGCAAGTTCTACCTCTTAAGAAAAAACATAAAATTGTTAGATAGAAAAATTAACTAAAGTTGTGTACCTTGAATATAGTAAAAGAAAAGGCCTGAATGAAAGGAAAAATATTGTACCAATTAATGATATGAAATAAAAATAGTGGGATAGGGTTAGTTCACTTATGATGTTCCACCTTGTAGTATGGTGGGCCCGAATATCTTTAATGTCAAGTCATAAAGCATCTTATAAAAATAATTGTTTCCTGCAAAAATGTCATGGGATCACCAATCCAAAACTTGTTATGAATAAGTAAATTACAATTACAATATAAATAATAATAATTTTAAAGTACCTGGAAGCTTAAGACATTTTAAAGGCATCAATTCTTTATCGTCCATCAACAATGATGTCTGCATAACTCCTGTGCTAGAAACATAGGTAGATCCAAGAAACGATGGTGAATTATCACCAATACAGGTACTCTGATCTGTATCTAGCGTAGCAGCTATCGATGAATCTCCTAGTGCACAAAATTAATCGACTATGAGATGCACCCAAGATTAAAGTACAAATTATCAAATCATAATTAACACAAAAACCAATGATGCAGGAGCATCCTGGGTGTAAGAGCAATCTTGCATCACCAAAAAAATATTTCTATTTTTGTATTCAATAAGGGCTATTTTGTGCAGAGCTGCTATTTATGGAAAGTTACTATTTTTGGTAATTTTCGTATGTGCTCAGAATGATCTGATTTCTTTCTTGGAGGTTCATTTTGGTCATATAAGTCTGCCAGTAAAGTTTCATTGCCAGATCAAGTGTATATTGGAAGATATTGAAGATTTTCGGTATTGGCAGCAGGGTACAGAAACTTTGAACTCAGTTTTGAAGGCTTTAGAGGCCCCGGATGAGGTTGAAAATTTGGGTGACGGGTGCTCGCGCTGGTCAAGCCTGTAGAGCACTTCGTGGCGTTTCTGAAATGGGGTTATGATAGCCGAACGGATCAACTGGTGATGACTTATGGTCTTCGGAAGTTGGGCCACCTGAAATGGCGAAAAATAATTTTGTTCAAAATTTTTGTTCGGGTTTCAAAGGTTATCTTGAGCCGACTATGATGTAATAAAATGTAAAATAAAATAATTCTATGTTTGGTCGGCCTTATTGGCTAAAAATTCTAGAACCTTCCCAGGCGGTGGAAAATTGCCTATATAAGGAAGGCTGTATTATTGTCTTAGGTAGTTCAGAATAATTCTGGGTAGTAGATCTGGGTATTGATTCGAGGCTTTGTCCTACAGAATATTGTAAGGGAATGCCCATGTGGCTTTGCATATTATAATTCTGAAATTTTGTAATTCCACATTTGTGGAGATAATAAGAAGCCAATTTTCTGTTCTTGCATATTGTTGTTGTTTCTCTATTTCTGTTATGTGTTTGTGGTATTAAGGGGAGCACCCTTCATCAAGTGGTATCAGAGCAGGAGTTCTTGAGTGTGTAAATAGATCACCGACCGTGAGGTAGTTTGCACCAGGACCGTGGCTAGGGTTTCAGCGCGCATCGCGAAAATGCCTCCACGAAGGGAACGTGGCGGAAGAGCTGGTGTTGTAACACCTGAGGTTAGAGAGCTGCAGAGACAAGTGCGAGCATTGCAAGAAGAGATTCGCAGAGGAATGAATCTTAATGTCAGAGATGAAAGCGATGATGAAGCCGAAGAAGAATATCAAGAAGGAGAAGTCGAAATTGTGAACCATGAGGAAGAAAGACTTTTTCGGGCCATTTCTAAGATTGGGAAAAGACCTAAGATTGAGGTTCCTACATTTTCTGGAAATCTTAACCCAGAAGAATTGATTGACTGGATCAACGAATGTGAAGAATATTTTGAGTATGAAGATGTTGAGGATCCTGATAGGGTCAAATTTGCGAAGGCCAGACTGAAAGGTCATGCGAAGATATGGTGGCAAGAGATTCAGTTGGAGCGAAATAGAAGGGGAAAGGAGAAAATCACGAGATGGGATCGGATGGTGGATAAATTGAAGCGACAGTTCATTCCTGTTGATTATGAGCTTGACCTACTGAAGAAAATGCAGAGTTTGAAGCAAGCAGGAAGATCTGTTTAGGAGTATACAGAGGAGTTCTATCGACTTCTCATCAGAACAGGCCACGCAGAAGCTGATAAGGAGAAAGTTGCCCGATACCTTAATGGGTTAAGGCCAAGCATTCAGGAGGAGCTGAATCTGGTTCGAATGAACAGTATTGAAGAGGCATACCAGTTTGCCCTAAAAGTAGAGGAAAAGCTGAACAAGAAGTTTGAGAGCAGACAAAATGGAAGAGGTCGCGGTGGACGATCTGGTGGACGGTCATATGGTGGCCGAAATGAGGATTTGAAAAAGAAGGATGAGGCCAGTAGCAGTCAAAATCAGCGAGGAAATAATTCCAATCGCTTCCAGGATCAGAATAATAGAGATCAGAAAGGAAGAGGAAGAGGACAAGGATCTAGAAGAGGTGGCTTCCGTGGAACATGTTTTCACTGTGGAGAAGAAGGTCATAGGGCATTTGAATGTCCTCAGCGCCAAGGCAGAATGGATAGGAGAAATGAAGGCTAGGCCAGAGTTGCACATGTAGATGAAGATGCCAGATCATCAAATTCTGAAGATGCTGAAAGAGGAGAAACGTTGATTAACAGAAGAGTCCTGTTGAGTGGTGAGAATGAACCTGAGCAAAGGAGGAGCCTATTTCGCATCAGGTGCAAGTGTGAAGGTAAATGTTGTGATGTGATTATTGATAGTGGAAGCACTGACAATTTGGTGTCAGAAGAGATGGTGACAAAGTTGAAGCTCAAGAGACAGAAAAACCCACATCCATATCGGATTGCCTGGGTACAGGATGACCACAAGGTCATGGTCAATGAACAATGCCTGGTGAAGTTCAAGATTGGTGGATACCAAGATGAGGTATTGTGTGATATCATATCTATGGATGCATGTCATATGTTGTTGGGTAGACCATGGCAGTTTGACAGATGTGCTGTACATGATGGTCGTGCGAATACCTATTCCCTGACAAAGGATGGAGTGCGACATAAGCTAAAACCATTGAAGGAGACTGAAGAAAAGGTATGTGGTAATGCAAGGATAACTTTTGTTGATGGAAGAAATTTCCTAGATGGTATGAGGCATGAGCATGTATGTTTTGCTTTAATTCCAAAAGCTGGTAAAGAGGAAATAGAAGAGGTTCCTGTAGAAGTTGCAAATTTGTTGAATGAGTTTCAGGATATTGTATCCGATAACGTGCCTGATGGATTACCACCAGTCAGGAAGATCAGTCATTAGATGGACTTGATTCCAGGAGCGAGTTTGCCGAATAAGGCAGCACACAGAATGACACCTGCAGAAAGTGAGGAGTTGAACAGACAAGTACATGAACTGTTACAGAAAGGATTGATCCATGAAAGTCTGAGTCCCTGTGCTGTACTGGCGGTATTAGCACCAAAGAAGAATGGAGAATGGAGGATGTGTACAGATTCTAGGGCAATAAACAAGATCACAATCAAGTACAGGTTTCCATTGCCACGAATGGATGATATTATGGACTGTTTGAGTGGAGCTGTGTATTTCTCAAAGATAGATCTGAAAAGTGGATATCATCAGATTCGGATCAAAGAAGGAGATGAATGGAAGACTACCTTCAAGACAAAGGAAGGACTGTATGAGTGGTTAGTCATACCTTTTGGGCTAACCAATGCACCGAGCACTTTCATGTGGCTCATGAACAAGGTTCTGAAAGAATTTCTGGGTAAGTTTGTCATAGTTTACCTAGATAATATTTTGATTTTTAGCAAGACATTGGAGGAACATATGATGCATATTCGTATGGTGTTTGAAAAGTTGAGAGATGAAAAATTGTTGATTAATTTGAAGAAGTGCAGTTTTGTGAAGAAAGAGTTAGTGTATTTGAGATTTGTAGTTTCAGCAGAAGGTCTAAAAATGGACCCAGAGAAGGTACAGGCTATCCTTGAATGGCCTACTCCAAGGAGTGCTACTGAGGTAAGATCTTTTCATGGTCTAGCTAGCTTTTACAGAAAGTTTATGAAAAATTTTAGCAGTATTTGTGGTCCCTTGACTGAAACAATGAGAGGGGATAGAAAAGAGTTCAAGTGGACTAATGGGGCAGAAAAGAGTTTTCAATTGTTGAAACAAAAAATTACAGAACAACCTATTTTAACAATTCCAGATTTTAATAAGGTGTTTCAAGTAGATTGTGATGCTAGTGGTACTGCAATAAGAGCTGTTATGAGCCAAGAAGGTAAACCTGTTGCTTATTTCAGTGAGAAGTTAAATGATGCCAAGAGGAAATATTCTGTTTATGATCAAGAATTTTATGCTATAGTTCAGGCATTAAAGAAGTGGAGACATTATCTGCTTCCTAAGGAGTTTGTTTTGTATACTGATCATCAAGTTTTGCAATATTTGAATAGTCAAAGAAAATTGAATCAAAGGCATTTGAAATGGGTTGAGTTTTTGCAGAGTTATACATTTGTTTTGAAACACAGGAGTGGAAAGTCTAATAGGGTTGCAGATGCTCTTAGCAGAAGGCAACTATTGCTGACGGAAATGCAGATTGAAGTGGTTGGGTTCAAGGAACTCAAGAATTTGTATCCAGAGGATCCTGATTTTGGTGAAGCTTGGAAAGCTTGTACAGAACCTGTTACTCTAGACAGGACGAAATGGCTGGATTTCATCATCCAGGATGATATGCTATTCAAAGGGAGTCAATTGTGCATTCCACGAAGTTCTATGAGGGAGAATCTCATCAAGGAGAAGCATAGCGGAGGATTGGCTGGACATTTTGGTCGTGATAAAACCCTTGGTTTGGTTAGTGAGAATTATTATTGGCCACAGTTGCAGCAAGATGTGAAGAAGTTTGTACAGAGTTGCCGAGTATGTCAGATGGCGAAAGGAGTGAAGCAGAATACAGGATTGTATCAGCCATTACCTGTACCAGAGAAGCCTTGGGAGGATATCAGTATGGACTTTGTTCTTGGTTTACCGAGGACACAGCGGGGACATGATTCAATTTTTGTGGTAGTTGACAGATTTTCAAAGATGGCACATTTTATTCCCTGCAAGAAGACTAATGATGCTGTTCATGTAGCAGAATTGTTTTTCAGAGAAGTAGTGAGACTTCATGGTTTGCCAAAGACCATAGTTTCAAATCGGGACACTAAGTTTGTTGGATATTTCTGGCGTACATTGTGGAAGAAGTTGAAGACAGATTTGAAGTTTAGTTCATCACATCATCCACAGACTGATGGACAGACAGAGGTGGTGAATAGGAGTTTGGGAAATTTGCTGAGATGTTTGGTTGGAGATAAGCCAACAGGATGGGATTTGATTTTATCACAGGCGGAATTCGCATACAATAATTCTGTCAACAGGAGCACTGGTAAATCACCATTCCAGATTGTATATGGAAATAGTCCAAGAAATGCATCTGAATTGAGGAAGATAGATAAAGGAGAAATAAGTAGTGCTGAAGCTGAGGATTTTGCCGAACACTTGAAGAACATCCATGAAGAGGTGAGGAAGCATATTACCAAGATGAATGCACAGTATAAGGCTAAGGCAGATGAGAAAAGGAGGTATAAAGAATTTCAAGTTGGTGACGAAGTCATGGTTCATTTGCGGAAGGAGCGGTTTCCAGTTGGTACATATAACAAGCTGAAAATGAAGAAGTTTGGACCATGTAGGATACTGAAGAAACATGATTCAGGAAATGCATATGAGGTAGAATTGCCTACTGAGCTAAATATTTCACCAGTTTTTAACATTTCAGATCTGACAGAGTATCATGAAGGAGGTGTTGAAGATGAGATCACAGCAGCACAGTGGAGTATTCCAGCAACTAGTTCAGACACTAAGGAGATCGAAGATATACTGGACAGTCGTGTTGGCAGAAGCACAAGGAACAGGACATATGAAGAATATCTGGTCAAGTGGAAAGGACGACCTGTTGAAGATTCATCATGGCTGACAAAGGAGGAGGTTAGCCATCTTGGTTTTCCTCTGCACACCTGAGTCGTGATAGGGTCACTTCTTAAATTATCCCGGGTGTCTGATGCAGGAGCATCCTGGGTGTAAGAGCAATCTTGCATCACCAAAAAAATATTTCTGTTTTTGTATTCAATAAGGGCTATTTTGTGCAGAGCTGCTATTTATGGAAAGTTACTATTTTTGGTAATTTTCGTATGTGCTCAGAATGATCTGATTTCTTTCTTGGAGGTTCATTTTGGTCATATAAGTCTGCCAGTAAAGTTTCATTGCCAGATCAAGTGTATATTGGAAGATATTGAAGATTTTCGGTATTGGCAGCAAGGTACAGAAACTTTGAACTCAGTTTTGAAGGCTTTAGAGGCCCCGGATGAGGTCAAAAATTTGGGTGACGGGTGCTCGCGCTGGTCAAGCCTGTAGAGCGCTTCGTGGCATTTTTGAAATGGGGTTATGATAGCTGAGCGGGTCAACTGGTGATGACTTATGGTCTTCGGAAGTTGGGCCACCTGAAATGGCGAAAAATAATTTTCTTCAAAATTTTTGTTCGGGTTTCAAAGGTTATCTTGAGCCGACTATGATGTAATAAAATGTAAAATAAAATAATTCTATGTTTGGTCGGCCTTATTGGCTAAAAATTCTGGAACCTTCCCAGGCGGTGGAAAATTGCCTATATAAGGAAGGCTGTATTATTGTCTTAGGCAGTTCGGAATAATTCTGGGTAGTAGATCTGGGTATTGATTCGAGGCTTTGTCCTACAGAATATTGTAAGGGAATGCCCATGTGGCTTTGCATATTGTAATTCTAAAAGTTTGTAATTCCACATTTGTGGAGATAATAAGAAGCCAATTTTCTGTTCTTGCATATTGTTGTTGTTTCTCTATTTCTGTTATGTGTTTGTGGTATTAAGGGGAGCACCCTTCATCAACCAAATACAACAAAACAAAGATTTACCAGGTATAGACCATGAAGGTGTCGATGTTTGCATGTTCCTTGTTGCCAACATTGCACTCAAAAATCTTAGATGGTTGGTCGACCTTCTAGGAGGAGTCACCTGCACTTGATGACTTGAACAATACATTGTTAGCAAAGACATTCTGAAATAATAAAAGTAAGAGTATCTTTCAGTAAAGTTTGAGTGAAGATTTTCTTAGAAAATTTGAATTAGTTGTAATTGTACCTTTTCCTATAGTTGTATCTACGGTATAAGTAAGTCCAATGAAAAACATACACTTCTAATCAGTAAGTCCAATGAAGTTTTTGAATGTTCCAAAGAAAAAATTTCTTGTGACTTGTTAACTTAAGGATTATTTTACCTATGGTGGCTAGAGTTCTGCTAGTACCAGCCTCACCGCATTGTCCATGACCAGGTACTTGAGCAAACAAAAAATCTTGTAACAAGAACACATACATATTTTAGGTCACGACATAAGAGATTATAAAATATAAACCTTTATTGAACTTTTGTTATGACTAAAGATTTATTATTTCTTACTTCATAACAATGTGCTTGCGGCAACAATTCATCTTTCCTCTTCATCATCTCCTCTGTTTGATTTGGACCATCCAAAATGTTAATAATTTCTGCACTAAATTTTTTTAGTTTTTTCTTCATTGACTTTTTTTAGTTTTTTCTTCACCATATTTACAGGGTTAGGGATATCTGGGATATCCTCATCCATATCTACAGTTATTGCCTCTATTGTTGCATGTACTTTTCCCCTATCCTGAACATCAATTTGTGACTGGAATATCAATAAAACTATTAGAATAACTCCAAAACCCTATAAAATAACATAATAATATAACATTTTTGAACTATCTAATTTGTACAATTACAATATCAATAAAGTTTTTTTTTAAATTCTCCTAGTATTCTATGTTTTCCTTATAATCAATTGATTTGTATGACCCTATACGGATTGGAAAAAGTATAAAACATACATGGATGTGAAGATAAGTGAATTACCTTTCTTTTGGGTTTGGTTTGACATAGACCCATTTATACTTCAAGGAGTTATAAGAAATTTTGTTCAAACAAGTCTGAAACCCTATCTGGATAGGGTTTTGTCATAAAAATGCCCTTAGCTCCTCATTCCACCATTGAAAAATTACAATTCTTGTTGAAATGATAGAGTTTAGGGTTAGATATCAGATTTAGGAGGTTTCATAGTGATCCCATATGGTGGTTGATGAAGGGTGCTCCCCTTAATACCACAAACACATAACAGAAACATAGAACAACAACAATTTGCAAGAACAAAAAATGGGCTTCGTATTATCTCCACAAATGTGGAATTAAATTTTTTTAGAATTACAATATGCAAAGCCACATGGGCATTTTCCCTTACAATATTATGTAGGACAAGCCTCAAATTATTACCCAGATCTACCCAGAACTGCTCCGAACTGCCTAAGACAACACTACAACCTTCCTTATATAGGCAATTTTCCACCGCTTGGGAAGGTTCCAAAATTTTAGCCAATAAGGTCGACCAAACTTAGAATTATTTTATTTTACAATTTATTACATCAAAGTCGTCTGAAAATAACTTTTGAAACCCAAATTTTTTTTTTGAAAAAAAATCATTTTCCTCCATTTCAGGTGACCCAACTTCTGGAGACCATAAGTCATCACTAGTTGACCCGATTGACTATTATGACCCCAATTGGGAAAGGGCACGAAGCATTCTACATCGCTTGATTCACGCAAGCTCCAGTCAGCCAAAGTATCGACTTGATCTGGGGCCTCTAAAGCCTTCAAAACTGAGTTCAAAGTTTTTGTACCCTGTTGCCAATACTGAAAATCTTCAATATCTACAAAGCTAGACTTGATCTATCAATGAAACTTTACTGGCAGGTTGATATGACCAAAATGAACCTCTAGGGAAGAAAATAAACCATTTTAAACTCGAACAAAAAACTTACTAAAAATAATAACTTTCCAAAAATAGCAACTCTGCACAAGATAGCCCATATTGAAAAGAAATCAAAAATATTTTTGGGTGATGCAAGATTGCTCTTACACCCAGGATGCTCCTGCATTAGACACTTGGGGTAATTTGAGAAGTGACCCTGTCACGACTAGAGTGTGAAGAGGAAAACCAAGACGGTTAACCCCCTCCTTTGTTAGCCATGATGAATCTTCAACAGGTCATCCTTTCCATTTGACCAGATATTCTTCATATGTCATGTTCCTTGTGCTTCTGCCAACACGACTATCCAGTATGTCCTCAATCTCCTTGGTAGCTGAAGTAGTTGCTAAGATACTCCACTACGCTTCTATGATCTCATCTTCAACACCTCCTTCATGATATTTTGTCATATTTGAAATGTTAAATACTGGTGAAATATTTAGCTCACTAGGCAATTCTACCTCATATGCATTTCCTGAATCATGCTTCTTTAGTATCTTACATGGCCCAAAATTCTTTATTTTCAACTTGTTATATGTACCAACTGGAAATCGCTCCTTCCACAAATGAACCATGACTTCATCCCCAACTTGAAATTCCTTATGCCTTCTTTTCTTATCTGCCTTAGCCTTATACTACGCATTCATCTTGGTAATGTGCTTCCTCACCTCCTCGTGGATGTTCTTCAAATGTTCTGCAAAATCCTCAGCTTTAGCACTACTTATTTCTCCTTTATCTATCTTTCTCAACTCAGATGCATTTCTGGGACTACTTCCATATACAATTTGGAAAGGTGATTTACCAGTGCTCCTGTTGACAGAATTATTGTATGCATATTCCGCCTGTGGCAAAATCAAATCCCATCCTTTTGGCTTATCTCCAACCAAACATCTCAGCAAATTCCCCAAACTCCTATTCACAACCTCTATCTATCCATCAGTCTGTGGATGATGTGATGATCTAAACTTCAAATCTATCTTCAACTTCTTCCATAATTTACGCCAAAAATATCCAACGAACTTAGTGTCCCGATCTGAAACTATGCTCTTTGGCAAACCATGTAGTCTCACCACTTCTCTAAGATTTTTTTTTGCTACATGAACAACATCATTAGTCTTCTTGTAGGGAATAAAATGTGACATCTTTGAAAATCTGTCAACCACTAAAAAAATTGAATCATGTCCCCACTGTGTTCTCGGTAAACCAAGAACAAAATCCTTACTTATATCCTCCCAAAGTTTCTCTGGTACAGGTAATGGCTGATACAACCCCGTATTCTACTTTAATCCTTTTTCCATTTGACATACTCTGCAACTCTGTACAAACTTCTTGACATCTTGCTGCAACTGTGGCCAATAATAGTTCTCACTAACAATAGCAATGGTTTTATCACGACCAAAATATCCAGCCAATCCTCCACTATGCTTCTCCTTGATGAGATTCTCCCTCATAGAACTTCATGGAATACACAACTAACTCCCTTTGATAACACACCATCCTGGATAATGAAATCCAACCACTTCGTTATGTCTAGAGTAACAGGTTTTGTACAAGCTTTCCAAGCTTCTCCAAAATCAGGATCCTCCGAATACAAAATCTTGAGCTCCTTGAACCCAACAACCTCAATCTGCATTTATGTCAGCAAAATCTACCTTTTGTTAAGAGCATCTGCAACCCTGTTAGACTTTCCACTCCTGTGTTTCAAAATAAATGTGTATCTCTGCAAAAACTCAACCCACTTCAAATGTCTCTGATTCAACTTTCCTTGACTATTCAAATATTGCAAAGCTTGATTATTAGTATACAAAACAAACTCCTTAGGAAGCAAATAATGTCTCCACTTCTTTAATGCCTGAACTATAGCATAAAATTCTTGATCATAAACAAAATATTTTCTTTTCGCATCATTCAACTTCTCATTGAAATAAGCAACAGGTTTACCTTCTTGGCTCAAAACAGATCCTATTGTAGTACCACTAGCATCACAGTCTACTTGAAACACCTTATTAAAATTTGGAAGTGCTAAAATAGGTTGTTCTGTAACCTTTTGTTTCAACAATTGAAAACTCTTTTCTGCCCCATTAGTCCACTTAAACTCTTTTCTATCCCCCCTCATTATTTTAGTCAAGGGTCCACAAATACTGCTAAAACCCCTGATAAACTTTCTGTAAAAGCTAGCCAAACCATGAAAATATCTTACCTTAGTAGCACTCCTTGGAGTAGGCCATTCAAGGATAGCCTGCACTTTCTTTGGGTCCATTTTTAGACCTTCTGCTGAAACTACGAATCCCAAATACACTAACTCCTTCACAAAACTACACTTTTTCAAATTAATCAACAATTTCTCTTCTCTCAGCTTCTCAAACACCCTACGAATATGCATTATATGCTCCTCCAGTATCTTACTGAAGATCAAAATATCATCTAGGTAAATAATGACAAACTTACCCATAAATTCTTTCAGAACCTCGTTCATGAGCTGCATGAAAGTGCTTGGTGCATTGGTTAGCCCAAAAGACATGACTAACCACTCATATAGTCCTTCCTTTGTCTTGAAGGCAGTCTTCCATTCATCTCCTTCTCCGATTCAAATCTGATGATATCCACTCTTCAAATCTATCTTTGAGAAATACATAGCTCCACTCAAACAGTCCATAATATCATCCATCCACGGTAATGGAAATCTGTACTTGATTGTGATCTTATTGATAGCTTTGGAATTTGTACACATCCTTCATTCTCCATTCTTATTTGGTGCTAATACTGTTGGTACAACACATGGACTCAGGCTCTCCCAAATTAGACCCTTCTGTAATAACTCATGCACTTGTCTGTTCAACTCCTCACTTTCTGCTGGTGTCACTCTATGTGTTGCCTTACTCGACAAACTAGCTCCTAGAATCAAATCCATATAATGAATGATCTTCCTTACTGGTGGTAATCCATTAGGTACATTATCAGATACGATATCCTGAAAATCATTCAATAGATCTACAACTTCTATAGGTACATCTTCTACTTCCTCTTTACCAACTTTTGGAATTAAAGCAAAACACACATGCTCATGCCTCATACCCTCTAGGAATTTTCTTCCATCAACAAAGCTTATTTTTTCAATACCACATACCTTTTTTTCTATGTCCTTAAATGGCTTTAGCTTATGTCGCACTCCATCCTTTGTCAGGGAATAGGTATTCGCACGACCATCATGTACAACACGCCTGTCAAACTGCCACGGTCTTCCCAACAACATATGACATTCATCCATAGGTATGATATCACATAGTACCTCATCATGGTACCCGCCAATCTTGAACTTCACCAGGCATTGTTCATTGACCATGACCTTGTGGTCATCCTGCACCCAGACAATCCAGTATGGATGTGGGTGTTTCTATCTCCTGAGCTTCAACTTTATCACCATCTCTTCTGACACCAGATTGTCAGTGCTTCTGCTATCGATAATCACATCACATCACTTATCTTCACATTTGCACATGGTGCGAAACAGGCTCCTCCTTTGCTCAGGTTCATTCTCACCACTCAACATGACTCTTATGTTAATAAAAATTTCTCCTCTTTCAGCATCTTCAGAATGTGATGATCTAGCATCTTCATCTACATGTGCAACCCTAACTTGGCCTTCATTTCTCCTATCTGTCCTTCCTTGGCATTGAGGACATTCAAAGGCCCTATGACCTTCTTATCCACAGTGAAAACATGTCCCACGGAAGCCTCCTCTTCCGGATCCTTGTCCTCTTCCTCTTCCTCTTCCTCTATGATCCCTATTATTCTAATCTTGAAAATGATTGAAATTGTTTCCTCACTAATTTTGACTGCTACTGGCCTCATCCTTCTTTTTCGGATCTTCATTTCAGCCTCCATAAGACCATCCACCAGATCTTCCACCACGACCTCTTCCGCTTTGTCTACTTTCAAATTTTCTGTTCAAAATTTCCTCTACTTTTAGGGCAAACTGGTATGCCTCTTCAACATTGTTCATTCGAACTAGATTCAATTCCTCTTGAATGCTCAGCCTCAACCCATTAAGATACTGGGAAACTTTATCCTTATCAGCTTCCACATGGCCTGTTCTGATGAGGATTTGATAGAACTCCTCTATATAATCCTAAACAGATCTCCTTGCTTGCTTCAAACTTTGCATTTTCTTCAGTAGGTCAAGCTCATAATCAACAGGAATGAACTATCGCTTCAATTTATCCACCATCTGATCCCATCTTGTGATTTTATCCTTTCCTCTTCTATTTCACTCCAATTGAATCTCTTACCACCGGATCTTTGCATGACCCTTCAGTCTGGCCTTCGCAAACTTGACCCTATTAGGATCCTCAATATCTTCATACTCAAAATATTCTTCACATTCGTTGATCCATTCGATCAACTCCTCTGGGTTAAGATTCCCTGAAAATGTAAGAACCTCAATCTTAGGTCTTTTTCTGATCTTGGAAATGGCTCAGAAAAGTCTTTCTTCTTCTTGATTCAAAACTTCAACTTCTCCTTCCTGATCTGACTTTCCTTCTCTTGCGGCTTCATCCTCGCTTTCATCTCTGACATTAAAATTCATTCCTTTGTGAATCTCTTCTTGCAATGCTTTCATTTGTCTCTAGAGGGCTCTAACCTTAGGTGTCATAGCACCAGCTCTTCCGCCACATTCCCTTCATGGAGGCATTTTCACTCTTATCGTTGAAACCCTAACCACGGTCCTAGTGCAAACTACCTCACAGTCAGCAACTTGTTTACATAGAAACCCTAACCCACGGTCTTGGTGAAAACTACCTCACAGTCGACGATTTGTTTACACACTTAGGAACTCCTTCTCTAATACTACTTGATGAAGGGTGCTCCCCTTAATACTACAAACACAACAAAAATAAAGAACAAAATAAATTTGCAAGAACAGAAAATGAGCTTCTTATTATCTCCACAAATGTGGAATTACAAATTTTTAGAATTACAATATGCAAAGCCACATGGGCATTTTCCCTTACAATATTTTGTAGGACAAGCCTCGAATTATTACCTAGATCTACCCAGAATTGCTCTGAACTACCTAAGACAACACTACAGCCTTCCTTATATAGGCAATTTTCCACTGCCTGGGAATGTTTTAGAATTTTAGCCAATAAGGCCGACCAAACTTAGAATTATTTTATTTTACAATTTATTACATCAAAGTCGGCTCAAAATAACTTTTGAAACCCAAACAAAAATTTTGAAGGAAAATCATTTTCCTCTATTTCAGGTGACCCAACTTCCAGAGACCATAAGTCATCACCAATTGACCCGATTGACTATTATGACCCCAATTTAGAAAGGGCACAAAGCACTCTACAATGCTTGACTTGTGCAAGCTCCAGTCAGTTGAAGTATCAACCTCATTTGGGGCCTCTAAAGCCTTCAAAATTGAGTTGAAAGTTTATGTACCCTGCTGCCAATACTGAAAATCTTCAATATCTACAAAGCTAGACTTGATCTATCAATGAAACTTTACTGGTAGGCTGATATGACCAAAATGAACCTCCAAGGAAGAAAATAGACCATTCTAAGCTCGAACGGAAAACTTACTAAAAATAGTAACTTTCCAAAAATAGCAGCTCTACACAAGATAGCCCTTATTGAAAAGAAATCAGAAATATTTTTGGGTGATGCAAGATTGCTCTTACACCCAGGATGCTCCTGCATCAGTGGTAATGGTCAAATATACATTTTGAAGGTCTGACATCTCTATGTGGTAGACCAATTTATAAGGGATTGAATGCAAAGTAAGTAAAAATGCTAAATTTGAGAGGTTTAGGAACTATAGGGTGATGGATTGTGTGGTTTTATGATCACATTTCATAATGAAATGTGATCTCTCCATTTGCAATCTCCCTCCTCAAGACCATATTCAAATGAAAGAGCATTCAAAAAATGTTCAAGCCCACCAAGAATGAGAATTTTTCCATGGTAGAATTGAGAGGAAGAATAAAAAAATTCCAAAAACCCTAGGTTAAGGTATAAATCCGACCACAAAAGGACCGTGATAGCTTCTCTTAATCAATACTCAACCATTTAACCTCAGACTTGCAAGATCAATCTATACGGGTTCGTATAGATTGAGAGAGCCAAAGAAATGAGAGTTTTCGATCACTTCCTCCATTCATCTATTTATTTAATTACTATGACAAGAATCATAGATAAAAATGCACTGGATTCAATAACAATGCATATCACTATACTACAACTAGCTGTAGAAATAAGAATATACACCAAAGTATGCAACAAATAGAGTAACAAAATCCCAAAAGGTGCATGAGTTTAATCGGTCCAAATGAAAATGAAAACACAAATGCAAAAGCAGGAAAACCAAAATTAAAATCCTTATAGGCGATCGAAATGAAATTGCAGAGAATCCTCTTTGTGCGATGCCCTTCTTTGCCATGGAGAATAATGAAGTGATAAATGAAACTTTTTTTTTTTAAAGTTATGCTCGGGGCAGTTAAAATTTTGACCAGCACGGGCATGGATTAAAAAAAATCAAAAATTTCCTTCTATAATCCGACCAACCAAAACCTTTTTATTTGTTTTTCAATAATTTTAGTAGAAAAATAAGGTCAAATGTACTAGTGTTCATTTTATGGTTTTCACTAGATTAAGAACTCACCCATAGGATCCCCTAGCAACCACTTTGGGTATTGGCACCTATGGTGAGCCACTCACCTAGGGTACCTAGTAGCCCTACTCAAACATGTTATCAAAGAGGCTGAACAACTCAAGAGACCCATTATATCAGACCTTAGGAACTCTCTCATGTGATCCCATATCCTTAGGATAAGTCCTACCAATACCTTATGATCAAAATAAACATAAAAACTAAGTATATCTTCCACAAAGAACATGATTTCATAAATGGGGAGACCTTATGCAAGAATAGAGAAGGACTAGAGATAGAAAACAAGCGCAAACAAGGACTAGCTTACTAGCAGAGGAGGTGCATACCAAAACACCTAAAATAACATTCCAAAAACTAAAAACAATGATCATGAAGCCCATACAAGTATTCCCATAGATCCATATGAGTATCCTCATATAGTAGTATGAGTATTCATGGTTTGACATCCTGACTCGTACGAGTTTCTGCCCAGAAGCTCAAAATTTCATCTCCAGATTGATCTTATGACCAAAACTAGGCATGATGAGAGTCCTGGGAAGGTTTTCTAAGGTAGACCCATTTGAGGTCCCCTAAGTCTACATCTAGGTCACTCATCAAACCTAATTCACACCCTCAATGCAATCTCAAAATTTTCTACAAAAGAAAACCAAAGTTGCACATAACCTAAGCAATGCATAAATAACATTAGAGACTTCCCATAATTGAAAAATTGATAGAGAATACATTCCTAATTCAAAATATTATTCCACCCATTATAAAAAAAGATATATATATATATATATATATATATATATATATATATATATATATATATATATATATATATATATATATATATATATATATATATATATATATATATATATATATATATATATATATATATATATATATATATATATATAACATGCCAAACACATTTACAAGTCAAGGAAACACAAGTAGTTCCATCAATAAGCATTTCTAAATTTTCCACTTCCCAAATTTCACAAACATTCACACATAAATTCCTAATCCAAATATATTTGTTCGCATTGCATTAATAATCCCTATTCATTAATTTACAGACTCACACACACAAATATAGGAAAATTATTCCTGGTTCCAAACCCTACTTGGACTCTTGCAGAGAAACCCTTTGATGTTGAGTAATCCTTAACTCTCCACCTTCTCATATGATCCAACACCTTCCTTCTGAGCTTCATGATAGTAATTACCCTTTCAAGAATCACGTCCCACTCCCTCTGAGATCTAAAACTCTTCTCTCCTGTGAACCTCTAATCAAAAATTTAATTTTTAATTAACTACAATCACTTTACCAAGACCATAAATATGTTTAAGATATATTGGTTCACCAAATAACTCACATAGCTCAATGGTATTTAGCTAGCCTAACTCCTAGGAGGTCTCAGGTTCAAAACTCCTAGACAAGCTAGTTTTGTTAATTAAGTAATTTACCTTTATTCATTATTTACTTAACAAACATATATTCACATATAAATATAAATATAAATAAAAATAAATAAATAAATAAATAAATAAATAAATAAATAAATAAATAAATAAATAAATATATATATATGTGTGTGTGTGTGTGTGTGCGCGCGCGCGCGCGCACCATATATACATACACATATATAATAATTACACCACATAATACATCCATAATTATATTTATCTAAATAGAACAAAAAAGACTGAGAACATATAGATAGGAACAAGGAGAACATAATCTTAAAAAAATATATATCAAAATCAACAAAATAATGGTACTGCCCAACTCCTCCCAAATAGGGTGACTTCCTAAACATGGACCTAGGTCAACAAGGGTTCCTTGAGAGAATCTTGGTAATATCTCCACACAACAACATTCAAAGATTTGAAGGCACACTCAGACCTATGTAGCCAGGTGAAGTTGATGCTTGGTACCTACATCATCAAGATGAGAAAAACATATACACTGATACACACACACACACACACACACATACAAATGATGACAGATAAGGAGGGGGAGTGTGACATCATGTGGATCTCTTGTAGAAGTGACTACGACTGCCTCCCCTCATCCCACAAGCACATTTAAGATATGATCAATATCAAAGCATAATTGGGTTAGTATGGTTAGCTTAAAAATAATCATAACTTCATAATGTAAAACAAGAAATGAGTCATCCTCGAGAACAATATAATCATGTATATGAGCATAATGTCATGCTACTACTTTAAATTATTTACTAACTTTCATAAAATAATTTTTATTATCCAATCATATACTCATAACGTCTCATCATCTAATCCAAATAAACAAAACATAGAATCCATAATAAGCAATGTAATAGTTATGTCAGTCAATCTTAGGGTACTAGGGTGGGCATTACACTTATGCATATGCAATCTTTAGATAGCTGAATAAAATCTCATCTTTTTTTTTCCACCTCCATTTGACTGTGCTCTGATACCACTTTATTGGGGGTGAATGGAGACAGATCATAAACACACTTTGAGACACAAACACATAACTAAGAAATAGACACACATAGATTATAAATCCATTTTCAGTGCTTCAACTAAAATAATTACATTGTCCATCTTTTACAGAGGTCCTTTAGATAGATAGAGAAACATCTGGGAACATATAATGTTGGCCAACATAATTATCAAATGTTTCTAGAAAATTCTACAAGGTTGCTAATAAAATAATAATATTATTTACCTAATCCCTAATCTAGTTGGAACTTCTATAATTCTCTACTCCTCTAGAGTCCTCTAATTTAATATTTTGATTTTTACTATTCAATTGAGGGAGAAATTAATATATCAACAATTGGATTCGTGATTGGGACTCAAATGCGACACCTATAGCTTCCAAGCCTTTATAGGAGCATCCCCTAAGGTTAAGCGACTTTTAGAACCACAAGGACTGGCATTTGAATCTCCTAGTTGCTTGAGACAACATGAAGATGAGATGAGAGGACAACACGGGATCAATGATTTCAACTTTTAAATATTATATTTTTACATAATTTTAGCATAATATTAGATAAGTAAATATATCTTAAATATATTAAAATAATTTTCAATTTTTTTAATCTTATATTTTACATATTTTAAAATTCTATAAGAAATTTTTATTATTTTAAAGGTAATATATTATAATGTTTTCATATTTATATTTAATTTTTTTAACACATTTTTAATGAAGTAATTTGAGAATATATTATTAAATAATTATATTTTGAATTTTTTTAAATATAATTATTATATATTAAACTTAGATTGCATAGTATACTTAACTAAATTTGCCAACTAAGTTTAATATATAATAATTATATTTAAAAAAATTTAAAATAGAACTATTTAATAATATATTTTTAAATTATTTAATTATTTAATAATATATTTGCGTGGTACATAATTAATTATTTTTAAAAATCCTATACTAGCTAAAATCAATAAATTGAAAACATACTAAATTTTATATTAATTTTTTTGTAAAACAACTTATTATAGTAATTTATTGTGAGCCAAATAAGTTTAAGACTGAAACAATAGTACTTAGAATTGAATCAAATCATAATAGATATATTGATATTTTATAATATTTCATTTTTATCTAATTAAAAGTGTTTGAAATAAAAACTAAGTGTTATTTGAAAAGTTTTTAAGTGGTATAAGACATGCATTTTATTTTGATGTTTTTTCTATTAAATATAAGAGGATCAAAAGACAATAACCATAAAGTTCAAAGAGGATCAACGAGGAGGCCTAGCCTCCATCCAAAACCGGAGTAGCAACAGTACAAAAAAAAAAAAAACCAAAACAAGAGGAGCAACCAACTAGTGCAGAATATCAAAATGAACGTCAACCCAGGCAGTCCAGCCGAGCGGACCCTCCATCCAAACAATATTCTTGTGCTATTGAATTTGGGTTAACATGAACAACTCATCTTTTCTGGTGTTGATATTTTTCCTGATCTCCATATTCAGCCTTTTACAAGCCTGATAAAAAACATGTAGGTCATCCAATGTTCTTCTCCATTGATATCCGTGTTTCAGCTCATAATAAAAGAAGGAAGCATGGCCATCTTCAAGGAATCTCTTCAGTTTCTTTTTCTCGATCATCATGGTGGCATGGACTTGCAAGAAAATTTTAAAATGTGTGAGTTTCCGAAAAAACTCAGTAAGAACCCTCGGCTTACCTTGGTACCTCTCCTCATTCCTGCACTTCCAGATCTGCCAGAGGATGTTAGAAGATAGCATATTCCAAAACAAATTTGAATCCTTATGAAGACTAGTAATATGACCAGTAACAATGTCTAAAATATTCACATTAATAGGATATATGAAACCAAACATATTCCAAATCTCTTTAGCAAAAATACAGTCAAACAGAATGTGTCTACCAGTTTCAAGAAGCCTACATAGGCTGCATATTTTAGAATCAGCATGATTGCTTTTAACAGGAAGCTTATCAAGCATAACAAGCCATTTAAAACATCTAATTTTAGGTTCAATAGGACTTTTCCACATGAAATCAAAATAATTTTTCCAAACATCAGCTTCAAATGAAGAATACCAAACAGTATTAGTATGGTCAATGATATCTTTATTGTGATCAATAATTCTGTAAATATTCTTGGCCTTAAGATTAGCCATGACAACTCCATCCGGCCATTTACATTTAAGATGCCTATGGGAGTCAACATGGCAAACATTAGGAAGGTCTTTAGAAGCCTGCACAATCATATTATAAGTTTTCTTTTGAGAATCAGGTATGACATACTTCCTTTTAAGCTCATCCCACGGAGTGAGGTGATCTTGCTCAAAGAGGTCAACAAATTGATTCAAACCTTTCTTAACCCACAATTTGGCAGAACATCCTTGGGACAAGGCCAGGGGTTTCTTATTAAGGTGCAAGTTCCACCAAATGGATCTTTCACCATGGAGTTGGTTTTTATAGTAACAGTCCTTGTTGGTGATGAATTCCCTGACATGGTCCCAGGCCTTCCAAATAGATTTGAAAACCACAGAGCCTTGGACAATGACAGGGAAATTGCCAACAAGGAGATCACAAAATGAGAGGTTCTTCCAAGATCTAGCTTTTTTAGGGCAACCTCTTTCAATGTTATGTCTAACAAGCACCTTCCAAGGACTGTTACCCTCCAAGGAATGAAAGATCCATTTAGCAGAGAGGGCAATACCTTGGATTTTGAGATCCTTAAGCCCTAACCCCCCAAGGATCTTGTCAGTATGGCACCAATCCCACTTAACAACATGCAACTTTTTGTTACCTTTACCATCAGACCAAAGAAAATGTCTGATAGCCTTTTGAATTTCATAAATCTGATAGTTATTGAACAACCAGGCAGAGGAGTAATATATACTGTAAGAGGAAAGGATTTTTTGACAAACCTGAATTCTACCAGCCAAAGAGAGAGCTCTATTATGCCATTTATTAAGCTTACTATGAATTTTCTCCTTGATCCAGGACCACATGTCCTTAAGGGCAGGTTCCACAGAGAAGGGGATGCCAAGGTACTTAACAATCTTATTGGGGCCTCCCCATTGGAAACTGTATTGGGAAAACCAGTTAGGGGGATGCTCTTCCCAGCCAAGACAGATGGATTTAGATTGGGAAATGCAAGCACCCGATATAGAACAGAATAATTCAAGCTTTCCTTGAAGGGTCTTAAAATTTCTATCAGAAAGATCAAAGAATAGGGCAGTATCATCAGCAAATTGACAATTGATAAGCTCATCATCATTAGGGAGATACAAACCTCTGACCTCAGGAGATAGAGAGTTATCTTTGAGGATATAGAACAAAGCTTCCGAGGCAATGACAAACAGGGCAGGGGCTAACGGGCAACCCTGCCTAATGGAACGACCAAGAAGGAAGGGGGTCGACAAGGCCCCATTAACCTCGACTTGAGCAGAGGCATCATTAAGAAGAACTTGAACATCATTACAAAAATAAGGAGGGAAACCAAAGGCCTCCAGCATCATAATAATGAACTTCCATTCAATCCTATCATAATCTTTTTCAAAATCAAGAAGTAACATAGCCGAGTTTTGGTGAGAGCATTTAGCCCACTCCATGGCTTCCCAGCTGGTAATAAGGTTTTCAAGGATGTATCTGCCCTTGATAAAGCCAGTCTGGGTGGCACACACAAATTTAGGAAGAATATTAGCCAATCTGAGAGCCAAGATTTTAGCAAGAATCTTATAAGAGACGTTGAGAAGGGTAATTGGCCTCCAATTTTTAATAAGGGCCTTGTCACCATCCTTAGGGAGAATTTTAATGATGCCTTTATTAATTTTAGGGCCTAAAGTACCTTTAGAAATGGCTTCGGCATAAAGATCATGAAGATCCTTACATATCCAACTAATGTTAGCCTTACAAAACTCAATAGGAAACCCATCAGGGCCAGGGGCCTTATCATTACTAAGGGCTTTAACAGCAGTCTCAATCTCCTCAAGAGATATACTTTTAGATAAACAGGAGATATCACTAACATCCAACTTAAAAGGAATCAAAGGTTTACATCTATACCTATTGACCTCTGCCTCCTTGGAGTCTTCAGAAGTGAACAAGGTCTTATAATAATCGGCAAAAGCTTTGGTGATAACCTCAGGATCAGAAATATCTTGATTATCAATTGAAAGCTTGTCAATGGACTCTTTGCAATGTTTATGCTTAAGGAGATTAAAGAAAAATTTTGATCCTCGGTCTCCGAATTGGAGCCAATGGGCTCTAGATCTTATCTTAGCACCTTGAATTTTAACCTGTTGATGTTTTCTAAGGGTGTCCTTAGCCGCCATGACTTGAGACAAGAGATCAAGGTTAGAGGCGTTATCTTGAATATTGCTTTTAGCATTTTGAAGTTCACTAGTCAGCTGTTTTTCAGTAAATCTATAGTCCTTGGCCCTTTTTTGGCCAATAGTCTGGAGGAAGCTCTTCCATGCAGGGAGATTATAATTCCATCTATCCAGATTGGAAAGGCGACGAAGGTTAACTTTATTGATACCTCTAATGATCTGAATAGCAGCAAGGACGTCCTCATCCAGGAGGAGGCTGGAATTCAAAATAAACTTATGACAACTGACCTTATGATGCAGAGGGACATTGATAAAGTTGACACGGGTGAAGATAGGATGATGATCTGAGAGAGTAGTAGCAGTGACCTGAACAATATTACCAAGACAATCAGGGGGAAAGGAAAAGGAGTGTTTATTAGCATAAAAATGGTCAAGTCTGGAATATATCCTGGACTGGCCCTATTGAAAGTTGCACCAAGTGTGCCAAATACCAGGGTTAAAGTCTTTACTACCCGCAATAGGGTCAAACAAGTTTTTAGCATTTAAGAATCTGTTCGAATGGAATTTTTCATTGTCTTTCCAGTGAAAGGGGTTGCCCCCAGTTTTATCATCTTGAGACTCAATCATGTTAAAGTCTCCACCGAACAACCAAGGAATATCAGGAAGAGTGCTCAACCAATCCCACAAAGCACTTCTTTCTTTAGTGTCATTAGAGGCATACATGGAACAAATGCCCAAAAAATTATTATCCTGTTGAAAGATACACCAAACAGCTCTCTAACAAGGGGAACAACCATTCTCAGAAATGTATTTTTCCCATTTAGGATTAATAAGAAGGGCAATTCCTCCTCTTCCTCTATCATGATTAGTATAAAACTTAATGGCATCTTTCCATATAAAATTAAGATTGGATTCAAGCATGAATCCAATAGCTTTAATTTCTTGCATCATAAAAAAATCAACAGAGTGAAACGAGTTAATCAGACGTTTAATGACAAACTTTCTATCAGGAGACTCGAGCCCCCTAACGTTCCAGGATAAACAATTCATTTGGAAACATTGCTAGGGGTAGAACACACAGCAGCATCAGCCGATAGTGAAGTCTTATATGGGGACTCTCTTGGTTCCTTCCCAGTAGATTTGTTCTTGGAACCGGGAGGCCTACCTCTTCGTTTAGCCGCTAGGGCATTAGTTCTAGGATCTTCATCAATTTCGGCTTGGAAGTCAATTTCCATCGATGGCATACCAGAGGAGCTATCGAGAAATGGTATAGCTGGAATAATTTCGATGGTACAATCATCCTCGATTTCTTTGAAAACTTTCTGAGGGAGCTTTCGAGAGGAATCCCTGGAAAGGGAATGAACATCAGCGACTGCATTCTGTGGATTAATTGGCACCATGGCAGGGCTAATAATTTGAGGGTCTTGAAGACCAGTTAAATTTTTAGGATCCGTGATAGGGCTAAGAATCTGAGGTCTTTGAGAACCAACAGTGTTTTTTGGACCAGCGAACAAAGCTTTATGTTGTGAGATATTATTGCCCTTACGTTTTTTTTGTTTTGAACAATGACGAATCCATCATCCGAGTTTAGGTCAATAGCTAAATTCGCAGAAGGGTTCACTTGAGGGTCAGGCTAAGGCTGTGAAGCAACTGAGTCAGAAGCAGGAGTGGGGTTAGGAATACCCTCAGGCATATTCATCTTTTTAGAGGTGGAAAGGGGAACAGAGCTTGCGGACTTGGCTGGGGGATTAGATGTCGGCGGGGTAGGGTTTTTAACAGGGATTTTTTTAATGATAGGGCAATCCTTCCTGAGGTGCCCCTCTTTACGACAAAGGAAACAAGCATTTAGCCCACCCAAGATTTCTATAGGGCAGACATAAGATTCATTAAGGATATTAACCGCAATACTATCAGGGATTTCTTTGCCAGGAAAAAGAGAAATTAACATTCTTGCGTCCATATGTGGAACCAACCTCACAGAGTCATCCATACGAATAGTTTTCCCAAGAGGTTCCAGCAACTGAGGTAAGAAGTGCCATAGGAATGGTGGTATATTCTTAATTAGAATCCACCTTGGAGCAGATAGGGCTAGGACTTCATCATGCACTGCTTCCGGCGACCAAGCCAGAGCCCTAAACGAAGTGGATCCCACGGTCCAGTACTGTTTCTTAAGGATCTCTTTTTGAGCATCTGGGTTAACAAAAAAAATCACATACAACCCTTTTTGTATTTACCGACAGAACGATATGTGAAACCCTAGCTTATTATTCCAAAAATTATGAAACCAATCATCCATAAATTTTCGTGGAGGACATTTATCTAATTCAACAGCTGAAAAAAATATAGCAGTGTTTCTTAATCTAGATTTCTCCTTAACAATCTCATCCAACATTTCCGAATTAGGAACAATAGCAAAGGGAGCAATGGTAGCCGAGGCGATCTTACCATTTTCGGTGGCTTCATTGGAGCAAGGGCTGGCGAACTCAAACTTGGCTTTCGAGCTGATTTCTGCGGAGCGAGCCACAGCCTCAGAGAAGGATTTAGGTCGCTTGTTTTGGGGGCTAGAATGACTAGGTAAGCCATTCGCACCATCAATAATACCCGTTGGGGAGGCGGTACCAAGTACAGGCTTGTTGCAGAGAGTATTAACATCAAACATGTCAGTATCATTAAGAAGAGGGGAGGGAGAGATTTCACCGTTTTCAAGGATATGCACGGAGGCACCCAGCTGGCTTCTGCCCCCATTGAGGTCATCGGATGACGCCACCATGCCGGTGGCCAACGCCGCAGACCCCACTTCCGTCGCCGTAGAAGAAAGATAAATTCGCTAAAGAAAATGCACTAAAATTCGCAGACCACCTGAACGGCTCAATAAATCCATCTATTTTGATGTTTTAGTTATATTATTATATAATATATAAATTATTTTAAAAGATATTAAATATTTTTTTATTAATATAATTATATAATTTTAAAAACTATATATTTATAGATAAATAACAGTTGAATATAAATATATATATTTTATTCAATCAATGTTAAACATTATTTAGTTTTCCAATCAAATATAATTTTATATAAATATTATTTAAAATATTATAATTATTTTTAATATTTATCTAAATTAACTGGTGTATTTAAGTATTTTAACAAAAAATTAAGAGCATTGTATTAAATTAAAAAAGATTTTAAATAATTTAATAAAAGTTCTATAAAATTATTCTTATTGTTTAAATTTTGAAATAATAATGTTTTAAATGATAATTTAAGTGGACATATAATAGATTCAAAAGTTTGTTTGATATAATTTTATTTATGTACATATATACAGATAGATCTAGTTAACAATTAAAAATATATAATTTGTTAACCTAGATTTATATATTTCACTACATATTTAAAAATTATACTAAATAATTTTTTTAATCTATTATCTATCCAATATGCATTTAAATTCAACAAAAATAATTATTATAAAATTTAAATAATAAAAATAATTATTATAAAGCTTTTATTAACTTATATAATATTCTTAATATTTTTTTTCAAATAATTAAACACACTATCTAATTTAGATTGTAAAACTAAAAATGTGATATAAATAT
Source organism: Chamaecyparis obtusa (assembly GCA_027943335.1). Taxonomy (NCBI): domain Eukaryota; kingdom Viridiplantae; phylum Streptophyta; class Pinopsida; order Cupressales; family Cupressaceae; genus Chamaecyparis; species Chamaecyparis obtusa. The sequence continues at coordinate 246,137 of BSBK01000118.1, read as the reverse complement.
TTAAAATAATTATAACATTTTAAATAATATCTATAAAATTATATTTGATTGCAAGACTAAATAATATTTAACATTCATAAAATAAAATAAAAATATTTATATTCTTCAACAATTATTTATCTTTAAATATAATAATATTATAATAGAACTAAACATCAAACTAATGCTGGTCTTACGGAGGGATACTTGCAACTTTTCAAACATCATTTATTTTTATTATTTTATTTTATTTCAAACACTTCATACATATTACACAGCTTTATATACCTGACTAATTCGTACAAGTACTGTTGGCATGAAATTATTATTATATTTATATAAAAATTAATATTAAAATTTTAAATTAAATATTAATTAACTATTTAATATAATTTAAAAAAATATTATTATATAATAATGATCATAATATTAAAATATTAAAGATGATATATATTTAATTATTACTAATTAAATATAGTCATAATAATATTTATTTGTAATTATCATCACAATTTAATATATAAAATATGTAAATTTATAATTCAACTTTGTTTAAATAAATATTATATAATATTGATTGATAATTATTTTTATTAGGTTTTATTTATTGATCTTAATGATAGTACATCATTACTTATCAATATCAAATAATTATATTTTTTATATAATATTAAATTTAATCTAGCTAATATTAATTGTTACTATATTTATATAATCATGTATGATATATTTAATACTAATAATAATATTTTAGAATAACTATTAATTAACTATTTAAAGAATGTTATTATACAATAATTATCATTATAATAATTTTTTTAAATATTATTATATTATAATTATCATTATAATATATATTAAAATATAATAATAAATTATTTTGTATAATACCTTTTAAAATTAATAAAAATAGTAAATATTTTTTTTAAATTAAAAATAAAACAACTTAAATTATATGAAATAATTGTAATAAAACAAAATTCTTATTGCAAAACGCAAATCTTACCACAGGGGACACTTAGTCTTTTTTACAAACTATTTAACAAACTCTGCATTCACTCTGTCAGCTTGCACGGTTTTCGGCAATGGTGAAAAGTACGGGCGGGAGACTGGGCTGACGGGGGAAGGTAACGGCAACGGCAAGGACACGGCAAACGAGGTGCAAATTTTCGCACTTTTAGCCATTGCCGCTAGAGGGCTGGGGGAATTTGTCCGATGCATAGCCGGCTCCAGATTCCACCAGACTCTTATAAATACAACAAAGGCGGTAACATATTGGCGGGCAATCATCTATTTTAGAATTAGTTTTTTGTGTTTTCAATTTTTCTGCAAGGTATGGATCATGGATAGTACAGACGCAGAAATGACGGGTGAGTTTCGCATAAATACTGGTGAAGGTGTTTGTGTTGGTAGGCTGAAATATCGTAGCAAGTTTCTCACAATATAGCGTATTAATGGTGTTGGTATGTTTACAGTAGCTTGTGAGAAACTCGCTTAGGTTTTCTTTTTAATGGTGTTTTTTTTGAACCCTTCTCCAAGCCGTCTATGAAGAATTAGATGATCTCGGTGTGGAAATCTCCGAATTTTTTGTCATTGTACTGTTATGTTTATGTGAACCACTAACCCCTATAGGTATTTTTGCAGAGAAAAAAGGTGAAAGGATAAATGAGGGAAGCATCTACGAGATAAGCCGAACTTGCCTGCCTCGGAAGGCGCCTATTCATCTCAAGCACATTCGAGCCGTTCTGGTAAGAAAAAATTACCCATTTGACTGTTAAGAAAAAAATGACTGGCAAGAAAAATTTGAATTGATTTAGCATTCCCCATTGGACTGTTAAAAACACCTTTCTAATGCTAATGAAGAGGAACCTCACCTCTGCATATTACCCCTCTCTTTGTTTCTGTCTCTGTCTCTCTCTCTCTCTATATATATATGGTTTGCAATGAAGCTCACCGTGCATGCTTATTCTAGCTCCCAGTTTTGCTAAAGGGCGAGAGTAACCCCTACTATTCTAAAGGGCTAGCAGGTTTATTAATTTACCCCTACCCCTACTATTTGAAGCGTAAGGGACCCCAACTATAGCCTTTTTTTCGCCAAGTCGGGCATATTAAATATGGATGGATTTAACGTTACCCATTTGACTGTTAAGAAAAATTGAATGGATTTAACAATACCCATTTGACTGTAGAAAAATTTGAATGGATTTAACATTTACCCATTTCACTGTTTGAAAGATTTCATTGGATTTAATTGTTAACATTATCCATTTCAGTGCTTGAAAAATTTCTATGGATTAGTACCCATTTGACTGTAGAAAAATTTGAATGGATTTAACATTTACCCATTTCACTGTTTGAAAGATTTCATTGGATTTAACTGTTAACATTATCCATTTCAGTGCTTGAAAAATTTCTATGGATTAATACCCATTTGACTGTAGAAAAAATTGAATGGATTTAACATTTACCCATTTCACTGTTTGAAAGATTTCAATCGATTTAGCTGTTAACATTATCCATTTCAGTGCTTGAAAAATTTGTATGAATTAACCTTGGCATTAGATAGTATTTGCAAAATTTTAAAATTTTAGTGCTTGAAAAATTTCAATGGATTAACGTAGCATTAGATAGTATTTACAAAATTTTAAAATTTCAGTGCTTGAGAAATTTCAATGGATTAATCTTGACATTAGATAGTATTTGCGGAATTTCAAGATTCAGTGCTTGACAAATTTCAGTGGATTAACCTTGGCATTAGATAGTATTGGCAAAATTTCAAAATGTCAGTGCTTGAAAAATTTCAATGGGATTAACCTTGGCATTAGATGGTATTGGCAAAATTTCAAAATTTTAGTGCTTGAAAAATTTCAAAAGATTCACCTTGGAATTAGATATAGTAGTGGCAAAGTTTTAAATTTTCAGTGCTTGAAAAATTTCAATAGGTTCACCTTGGCATTAGATAGTATTGACAAAATTTTAAAATTTCAGTGCTTGAAAAATTTCAATGGATTAACCTTGGCATTAGATAGTATTTGCAAAATTTCATTTCAGTGCTTGAAAAATTTCAATGGATTAAACTTTAGCATTAGATAGTATTTGCAAAACTCAAAGTTTCAGTGCTTGAAAAATTTCAATAGATTAACCTTGCCATTGATAGTATTTATAAAATTTCAAAATTTCAGTATTTGAAAAATTTCAATGGATTAACCTTGGTATTAGATAGTATTTACAAAATTCACCGTTTTAAAAAATTGCAGTCGTTAAAAAATTTCAAGGGATTAACCTTGACATTAGATAATATTTGCAAAATTCCAAAATTTTAATGGTTGAAAAATTTCAATAGATTAACCTTGCCATTCAATAGTATTTGCAAAATTTCAGAAGGATTAACATTGCTGACTTTTCCCTAGGTGGCGGAGAAAACTGATACTCATGTACGCGTGAAATTCCCAAGCATTTTAGTACTGAGAAATTATTTTGGAACGGACAAGACCACACAACATCCTTCTTTGGACGAGCAGTTTGTGATGGGCCAAAAGCTGGCTGAAAGAGTTTTATCGCGTCAAATTTTTTGTAGAGGATATATCATGGAACGCCACCTTGAAAGCTTCTGGCTCATTTCTGCTGACATGGCAACTTCCCCATCCTCTGGAGAAACTAGGACCAAGGTCACACAGAAGAGGCCGATATATTGGACTGTTGAAAGGTGAGCACATAGAAAATTTCACAGGTATAGAATGATCCATCTTAAGTGTAAAACTTTACTGTTTGGCGACGACATAAAAGGGCCACAACAAATTCCAATTTGGTTTTCAATTGTCAATTTACAGGTATTGATGTTTTACAGGTATAGCGCAGCCCGCTTGAAAATCTTGGCTATAATGAGAGAAAAAGAAGCTTTGCCGGGAAATCCTATTTTGCTGTCTGCTTTGAGAGATGAGGCACATAAAAAAATTCACATAAAGAAATTCGGAATAACGGATTTCATGATGCTTTGTTGCTCCAAATGGTAGGCATTATTGATGAAAACGTGTAGCGGATTTGCTGCCGTTGTAATTCAGAGCGAGTTACGGAGTACAACGGCAGCAAAGCCGCTGTCTGTTTTCATCAATAATACTTACCATTTCCCGTAACAAAGCATCAAGAAGTTTGTTATTCCAAATTTCTTTAACTGAATTATAACTGAATTGCACACATTTTTGAGCCCCCTTCCAACATTTATCAGCGACTTGTGAAGCTTGTAACTGAATTGCACACAAAAATCCAGGTATTGAAATTAAATGAACTTTAGTAGACACTTAAAAAGAGTTGCGGATATTATTCTCTCTGATGTTAACTTATATGTATCTATCCAATCAGAAAATGGAGAACAATCTCAAGCATCTTGAAGATAAGATAATTACAAAGGTGATTGGAACTATGGAGAGAATGCAGGTACGCTGTGAATGTCATAAAATGGTGAAAAGCCACTAAACATGTTAAAAATTGTTTGAAATTGTTTGAAATTGTTGAATAGTAAGAGTTTTGTAATTCTACAGTTCTTTACTCCTACAACTTATTCCTTAGCATACTTGAGAGGTTTATTTTTGTGTTGAGAGTGGTTATGAAATACTTCTTGCTAGGGTTTAAATTTTGTATTTTATATGATTTTATTTTTTGTTCAATTGAAAACTGATAAAAAGAACAAAATTTTCGAAAATCATTTTTTAATGTTATCTTCTTTTGAATTGGAAGCCAAGATTAAGGGAAAAAAAATTGTTCACAGAAGAATTTTGAATTTTTTTGGTACTTTGTTTGCTTTCTTTTTTTTTTTCTAAGTAGAATTACTTATTGCATAATATATCATTATGGGGTTATTGGATATCTCTCATTTATGCTCAAAACGACGTTGCTGTGAACGGTACTGGTCTCTGAACATCTGGAGTCCTCCTTCCGTTTGGGGTTTTTTAATAATGTCCTTGACTATGCTTCCATATTTTACATGCTCTTCTAGACGTGGCACTCTTACTACAGTTACTTTCACAGGGCACAACGCAAGCCAAGGAGCAGGGTTTGATAAAAATTCAGGAATCGGCCAAGGCTTCTGAGAGTTGATACCACGGCAACCAACAATGGTTGCTTCACTAAAATTGCAGGCCCTATAAACATTTTGTTCTTCCATTTTTTTGAGTTTTTTTAATCTTTTGATCTCGATTCTTAAAACTGTTCAAATCCTGCATTTTTTTTACAATTCATAATCTAATCTATTCTATCAAACTGTGCATTAAAAATCTAACAAGAAAAAACTGAAGGCTAAGCAAGTACCTGTCCTTCAAATATTGCTTACAGACTTTGCTCAAAATCTGAACTTCTCTCTTTGCCACTCTCACAACTCCTTTTAATTTTATTTCAAATATTCTCATATATGTCATATCCATGTTCAACTTTCACTCTATTATGGACATGCACTTTTGTTGTCTAGTTAGGTCTGAAGAGGTCTCTTGGAGTTGCAATTTATTTTCTGGCAATGAATACACAAAAGCAATTCAAAACATTTGGACTTCCAATTGGCTCTGCCTTGAGAAATTTGTGAGTTTTCATATCTTTTCTCTCATACTGATAGTTAGAGTGCCATAATGTTGATGCATTCCTTGTATGGAATAATGCTTTCTTGTTTGCAAATTTTCATTGGATTAGGGTTGTTCTCTGATTTTGTTAATGATCCAAATTGTGTCGCATGTTTGTTGGATGAAAAGTGACTTAACAAATATATTCCGCGATTTAGCGAACACTAGGAAAGACAAAAGACCACGTGCAGACATGAAAAATTAAGTGGCTCATAAAGTAACACGAAAATATAAGGATCTAGGGCACACTTAAGACATACTTCAGAAACAAAAACCCTACTAAGGGCAAAAAGACCCAGGGCAAGGATACATAAGCATTTTTCACATGGTAGTCTTCTAACACTTAAACCTAAATGGATGAGGACACTTGCAGAGACACATAAAAAACAAGGCAAAGACTAGAAATGATACTTTCTTAGAAAAACTTAAAATTACTCCAACATAGTCATATATATATATATATATATATATATATATATATATATATATATATATATATATATATATATATATATATATATATATATATATATATATATATATATATATATATATATATATATATATATATATTTTGAAGACCCGAGTCGAAGTCTTAGGGGGATTATTCATATTACTAAGTACTCTTGTTATAATGTAAACGTCATGACAAAGTGTTTTGCCACTATTGTCAAAGGGGGAGATTGTTTATCCCTATGTTTTGTTGTCCATTAGTGCCTAGCACTTAGTTATTCTCTAAGCAATGTTGGTCGGTCATCACTATGACCGAGCCATCTTGTAAAGGCTGAGTCATGGATAAACTTGTACATTTACTGAGCAGTAGTTACTGTCGAGTAAGTCAGAGTCACCGAGTACTTTAGTAATCACCGAGCAGTTTATGCTGAGTTGTATGGAAGTGTTAGTGCCGAGCACTAGTATATGAAAAATAGTTAATGCCGAGTATCAGAGACTTCATATGTCGAGCAAACTAGTTTTGACATGTGTTTGTAATGACACAAACACTTAGGTAAACCGTTTTGGCCAACATCTATACAATATTTAATATTTGTTGAGGGAATCACATAGGTGATTATTCCTTATAATTGTAATCATTAATCTCTATGTAAGCTATGTAGCCTATTAGATTAAGGGAATGCTTAAACGGTATAAGTAGAGAATCTAGATTGTTGATCTTGATTTAGGAGGTTGATTTTTTGTCTATATAAGATGAGATCTTAACCCTAAAATGATGTATGAGTATGCATGTGTATGTATGGAATGAAGGAGATCTCATATACGCAGAAAAAAAAAGTATTTTGATACAGGCATAGTGTGGACAAGGCTTTTGAGGATACCTGTTTTGAAAAGACTCAAGCCAAACAAATATTAAATTTTAGTTTAGCATGAAATCAATTCAAAACAAGGAAACTCTAAGCTAGCCACCTCAGATTGAGCCTAAAACAGGTGCACCCAAGCACTGTTTGATTTGCTCTTGCTTAAGGGGATGTAGGTGTGCTCTCTAAGCACTTGGAGCATATTCTAATGCATGCTAAGATGGATTGAGATCCATGAAAACCTCATAAATGACACAAAAAAAGTATAGAACACCTGATTTGCTCTTAAGGCCTCAAGGATCCAAATGATGCTGAAATGAAGATTAAGCTACATGATGCTTATGCTAAGATTGTTATTAACCAAATAGAGATGTGATATGATGCTATGCTTATGTAAAACAATGAAATAAACTATGTTAATCCATTATTGCTATATTAAGATGAGCTAAAATGTTTGAAAGTAAGCTAAATTAGGATGATTATGCTAAGGCTAGAAGTAAAAGGGCATGATAACAATGCTTAAAATGAAAGGTGAATGTATGCTCTTAGAAATGAGGGTATTTATAAGATTTCCTAAGGGGGAATGAGTGGCCAGGATCAAAATCCTTAAGAGAGGCCAAGATTCATTCAAAAGGGAGCACATGGATTGTGCTAGTTCAGGGCCACTTCCTTGTGACAAGTGTCATAAGGGCATTGGGTTGAAAGATGGGAGGGATGTGCACAATTTGAGAAATGTGTCTAAAGTCAAAGGGTGTAAGAAAGGGGTGAGGGGCTTCTTAAATGCATGCTAAATGCATGTAAGAGGGATAAGGAGGCCTTAAATGCACTTAATGCATGTAAGAGAAGTTCTAGAAGTTTGTTGACTTTGGGCTAAGCTTAGGAGTTGGTTAACCTTGGTCAGGGAATGTGACAAGGTTAGGGGGAATTAGGATTAGGACTTTCTAGAAAAATCTAGAATTTCCTTAGGATAAACATGGTTTTTAGGAAATAAATAAAGATTTATTTATTTCCATGGTTTAGGTTTGAGAATATTTATTAAAATAAATTTAATAAACATGAGGATTCAATATTTAATCTTAATTAAATATTTTGAGTTGGGATTAGGGTTAGGAAATGATGAGATTAGCCTTTAATCGAAATTAAAAAAAGATTAGAAGATTCTGGAAGAGGTTAGTGGTATTAAGAAAATTGGCCAAGTTTTAGGCAAAAAATAAATAAATTATTTATTTTGGAATTTTTGGTCAATTATTAATTAAATAATTAATAAATAAAGAGATAATATTTAAATAAGATTTAAACATTTTTGGGAGAGATTTCTTAATTAAATATTTTTAATTAAGATAAAGAGATTTAATGACATAAAAATAAATAAATAAATTAAATAATTAATTAATTAATAAATGATGATGTCATCAGAGATTTTTCAGAAAATAAAAATACTTTATTTTCTAAAAGATTTTTAGGTGTCTACATTTTGCCCCTCTTTGATGCGATGCCGCAAGTGGCATGACGTCAAAGACAAGAAAATAAGATGCCCAAGGCTAAAATTTAGAGGAATAAGGGATTGTGCCCCTTCGAGAAAATAATGCAAGGAGTAAACGTTGTGAAATTTTCTCGAAAGGAAACAGAGAAGGAAGGAGCTAAGAAGAAGGGGAGATAAATAACCAAGCTTCCAAGAGCAAAGATGGGTGAATGCAAGATGAGATGGAGTGCAAAATGCAGGATGTAGCTATATGAGAGATGCAAGATGCAAGATTAATCTATATGATGCAAGATGCAAGGGATTGGGGGAAGCTCCAAGTGCAAATGTGGAGAGCACAACCTAGTTTAATATAGCAATGCTAGAGACCTGCCAAGGATACTGGGATCACGAGGCCTTGTCACCAGTGTTGCAGAGGATTGACGCTAAAAAGACACGCAGGGTTGCCCCAGCATCACACATGACACCCAAAGGAGACATGGTGAAAACGATGCTGAAGAAACCACAAACACACGACTGAATCACAGGCAGAAGCAAAAAATTAAAAGACCTTGCCCCAGATTATCCTCATTTGCAGCACACCATGATATAAAAGATCGTGACGACTTTGAGTAGAGAACGAGAAGCCGTAAAAGATTAACAAGATCCAAAGGACAAAAAGCCAAGACCAAAATGAGAACTCCAGAAGGACAACCTTTGCCAAGGAGAGAGATATTTGATGTGATTGATTGGATTGATGGTGGGAAGATTGGTTTGAACGTGTGGAAGGATGCATCGACACAGACCTAGTGTGCTTGGTGGAAGATTAGATTGGACAAGAGGAAGGATACATCCTCAAGGACCCGCTGATTGATGAGAGAATGAGTGTTGTTGTTCGTTGGCAAATGATGAAGTCAAAGAATAATCACAGGGATCAAGAATAGTCGACAAGGGATGTTGCTGAAGGACAAGGCTGGGTAGGACAAAGTGTTCTGATCAAATGCTGCTGCAGGACTGACAAGGAATATGTACAACAAGAGACGAGGATATGTACAATGGACGGGAAAAGAGATACAATCGGATATGTACAGAAGCTCAAGATTGGGGATAGGAAGATCTCACTATACAGGATATGGGACAAGAAGGATGGCGCTATACAGGATATACAAGATACGGTACAAGATATGGTACAAGATATGATACAAGATATGGTACAAGATATGATACAAGATATGGTACAAGATATGGGCAGGTAGGATTGTGGATTGGCGGGAGGATTATGAAAAAGAAGAATGCTGGGGGATGGTGGATGGGGATGGGGATGGTAGAAAAATGATTGAGATGTTGGGATGGGGGGATGGGAGTTTGATAGATAATGACGCAGTCCACTATGTATGACGCCTGCTTGTCAGATTTTCACCAACATACTTGTCCAAGGCGCTTGAATTGCCAACTTTTCACCATTGGACGATTGTTTTTTTTTTTCTCTTTTTGCTTTTTTTTGTATTTTTCTGCTTTTTCCAATTTTTATAGATTTTTTGAATATGTAGATCTGGTTCAGGCATAGAACCTCTTCAGATGTATGATGTTGATGGGATCATTCAAAGGTGCATCTTCTGGTGTAGATAACTGATAAGCTCAAGAGCCGAAGCATGCTATGACAACATAGGGGCCCAACCAAGTAGGCTCAAATTTGCCTTTCTTTTTTTTGTTTGCTTGGACTTTCTGATTTTCTTTGAGGACTATGTCACTGACCTGAAATTGTCTGGGATGGACCTTCTTGTTATAACTCCTTTTGAGTCGATTCTGGTATGCAACCAGGTGATCATATGCTTGTTGTCTCTTTTCGTCTAACAGGTCTAGCTATGTGAGACAAGCCACACAATAGTCTTCATCAGTGGTGTAGTTCTTCATGGAGACTCGCAATGATGGGAGCTCAACCTCGATCGGCAGAACGGCTTCGACACCATATACAAGGGAATATGGGGTGGTGCCTGTGGGAGTGCGATAAGAAGTACGGTAGGCTCAAAGGGTGGGATTAATTTGGAGGTGCCAGTCACGACCAGAATTATTGACAACCTTCTTGAGGATTTTCAAGATAGTTTTATTGGTTGCCTCAGCTTGGCCATTTCCTTGAGGGAAATATGGATTGGAGAAATGGTGATGGATGTGGAGTCTAGCACACAGATCATCTACATGCTGGTTTTCAAAAGGTTTGCCATGGTCCGTAAAGATGGTAGATGGTATGCTAAAGTGACAAATGGTGTGGTAAAGGATGAACTTGGATATTTGGATACCAGTAGTTAGGGTGAGCGGAATCGCTTCAACCCATTTGGTGAAGTACTTTGTGGCAGTGATTATGTACTTGTGTCCATCTGAGGAAAGGGGAGTGATTAAGCCGACAAGGTCGAAGCCCCAACATGAAAATGGCCAAGGTGGCGCAATGGGTTGCAAATCTTGTGCTGGTGCATGAATCAAATTTGCATGCTGTTGACATGGTAAACATTTTCTAACAAACTCGCAAGCATCATGTTCCATGGTTGGCCAATAATACCCAACTCGAAGCAACTGCTTAGCTAGAACCATGCCACTAGTATGGGCACTGCAAATTCCAGCGTGGACCTCTGGTAAAGCCAAGACGACCTCATTTGAATCTAAATACCTAGAGAGGATATTGTGATACCCTCGACAATAAAGGGTGTTGGCTACAAGAGTGTAGCGGGAAGCTCTGCGAATAAAGTTGTGGCGTTGGTTATTGGTGAGATGGGGAGATATGATACCATTCTTTAGATATGCATGGATGTCGTGGTACCACGGGGACTGGGGACCAACCAAGACACACACCATTTCTACATCGACATTCTCATAAGCTGGTGTATGTAGCTGCTCGACTAGGAATTCATACTGTGATGCGTCGCGTGAGATTTCTAATAAGGACCCAATAGTTGCCATTGCGTCGGCTACTTTGTTTTGAAGTATTGGTATCTGTGTAAACTGTAGATTCAAGAAATGCTCTTTCAATCTGTCCACGAGTTCTTTGTAAGGTAGCAACTTATCATCCTTTGTTTGATATTCATCTAGGACTTGCTTGATAATCAGATGTGAATCGCCGAACACTTGTAGTTCTGTGATATTCCATTGAATGACTATTTTGAGACCTAAGATGAGTGCCTCATATTCTGCAATGTTGTTGGTACATGAAAATCCCAACTTGAATGATTTTGGAATGTAGTCACCTTGAGGTGTGACAAATAGAATTCCTGCCCCTGATCCATGTAATGTATAGGAGCCATCAAAGTATAGCTTCCACATGGGTTGTTCTTCGATCATACATAAGTGTTCGTCAGGGAATTCCATGATTAGTGGATAAGCATCCACCAGTGGTGCTTCTGCTAACTGATCGGCAATGACTTGCCCTTTGATTGCTTTCTGATCTATGTACTGGATGTCAAACTCGCTGAGTATCATGACCCATTTTTTCATACGACCTGTGAGAGTTGTCTTTGATAGTAGATATTTGAGGGGGTCCACTTTTGAAATGAGCCTGATTGTGTGACTGAGCATGTAATGTCTAAGCTTTTGAGTGGCAAAAACTACTGCAAGGCATGCTTTTTCCATGGGTGAGTAATTAAGCTCGTAGCCGACAAGAGTTCGACTAATGTAGTAGATGGCTCTCTCTTTGTTTTCGTCATCATGCTGAGCTAGGAGTGCCCCCAGTGTTGTAGTGGTTGCTGAGATGTAGAGTATGAGAGGGCGTCCTGGAACTGGTGGTACTAGGATTGGAGAATTGGCTAGATACTCCTTGAGCTTATCAAAGCTTCTCTGACATATGGGATCCCATTTGAAGCTGGTGTCTTTGCATAAAAGATGCGTGAAAGGTTGGCACTTGTTTGCCAGTTGAGAAATGAACTGATGTACTGATTGAAGCTTTCCTTGTAGGCTTCTGAGCTGTCTGAGTGTTCTTGGGGGAGACATTTTTGTTATTGCTTTGACCTTTTTAGGGTCAATCTCTATGCCTCTTCGTGATACTATGAAACCTAGGAGCTTTCCAGATGTAACACCAAAGACACATTTCTTTGGATTGAGCCTTAAACCATAGTGCTGCAAGTGATCAAACACACTCTCAAGAATGTCAAGGTGTTCATGGCGTGTCTTTGATTTTGCAAGAATATCATCCACATAGTCTTCTAGAATTTTGTGGATCATGTCATGGAAGATTGCTGTCATCGCTCTTTGATATGTGGCTCCTGCATTCTTTAGCCCGAATGGCATCATGTTGTAGCAGAAGGTACCGCATGGAGTTGTGAATGCTGTTTTATGTTGATCTACTTCTACTATACGAATCTGATTGTAGCCTGAAAAGCCATCCATTAGTGACAACATTTCATGACCCGCTGGAAGATCTACAATCATGTCTATATTTGGTAGCGGAAAGTCATCTTTAGGACATGCCTTGTTCAGGTCCTTGAAATCTGTGCATATTCTAATGTCGCCTGAAGGCTTTGTGATAGGCACCATGTTAGAGATCCAATCATAATAATCTATAGCTCTGATAATCTTGGCTTGGAGGAGTTTTTCAAGCTTTGCTTTGACTAATAAGGCTACCTTTGGGTGCATTTTTCTCAGCTTCTGCTTTACTGGCTTGACATTAGGATCCACTGCTAAATGATGGACTACAAGTTTAGGATCAAGCCCAGGCATGTGGGCATATGACCATGCAAAATTTATAATTGATTCTCTAAGTAGCGCAATGAAAGCCATTTCTTCACCCTCTGTCAGGTTGGCCGCAATGTAGGTGATTCTTGGACATTCCTCTGTACCCAAGTTGACTGGCTTGGTTTCTTCTATGATGATAGGTGACTGCTCTGGTCTGTAATCTTGGATGGGAGGAAGAGGCAAGTCTTCATCTTCTAGCGCTTGAATTGCCAAGTTTTCACTAGAAGATACGCTCTTTATTTTTACTTTTTTGGAATCAGAAAGTGCCCCAGAAGGGTTTTCACATAAGGACTCATGTTTTACTCTTTCTATTTCTCTTTTGCAGCTAAAGCTTGCCTCCTCTCCGAAGTATCCTTCTGGGTCAAGCTTATAGATCTGAGTTGACTCTGAATTGTGAACTGATTGTGGGCCTAATGCCCCCATGAATTCTAGGAGTGCTTCCATGCTTTGGAACTCATCGATGTGTGCAATGCTTGGTTGGTCCCAGTCTATGAGTTGAGGGTGAATGAGGGGAAGTTCTATGAGATTGATGGCAAGTTGTTGGAGGACAGAAATCCTCAGGAGGGTGTCATCGTCAAAGATATCATCGTAGGATCTAATTTCTTTCTCTTCAGGGATGTCTTTGATCTCTATGAGGTCATCCTGGCTATTTAAGAGGGGAACGCTAGTCATGTTGGTGCCCCCAATTGCGGTATTGGGCCCTTGTATATGCAGGCGAGGGGTATTAAAGCCAAGACCCTGATGTTGTGGGTTCTTGGATGCTGTAATTGGGTCTTTGCTTCCACCTTCTTGTGGTCCTAGACCACCACCTTGGTAGTTCCATTGCTCAGTAGTGTACTTGTGCGATTGTGGGTATTTATCTTTGAAGTAGCCAAGAAGTTGTTTGTCAGGTGGTGGGGGATCTTTGTACAACCACCTATTAATGTCAGGATCCATTTCTTGACCGTTTAATGTGCCATGGGATTCAAAATTCATAGGTCCCATTCTCTTGATTTCATGATGCTCTTCAATAGGCTTGCTTTGGTGATTCGGGTTCCCTTGAGTATGTGGATCAAGCGGGAGGGCCCCTATGGCAAATGCATCATGTAGGCTGTATTCACCACAGCCTTGGTTATTGATCTTGATGGAAGAGAGAGTGGAGGTGAGAATGGTTTCTGGATCGCAATGGGATCGGGATGAGCTGGCAACAGAAGTGCCAAGGTTAGTTCCAGGACAATGAGTAGAATGAGGAAATGATGCTTCCATCGCACGACAGTATGCGAAGGGTTGGGGATTAGCATGGATGGTAACCTTAGCGCCATGATGCGAAAATTTGATGCACTGATGGTATGTAGATGGTACAACCTTGATGGAATGAATCCATGGTCGACCTAGGAGGATATTGAATGGTAGGTCAAGATCAACAACATGGCAAATGGTATCTTGTGTTGCTGGGCCCAACTGAATGGGCAAAGTAATAGTACCTTCAGAGGTACGCTCCAAGTTGTCATAGGCTTTGATAGTGATTACTTCATGTGATATATCGGCCTTCGTGAACCCAATTTGCTGAATGAATTTGAGGGTACACAGGTTTAGGGCCGAGCCATTATCTATTAAAACCCGTTTGATGGCAAAGTCTCTGACCATAACGGCGATGCGGAGAGGGAGCGTGTGGTCAGGTGCAACATCTGGTATGTCGGATGGTTTAAAGGATAAAGCACATGATGCAGATAGATGTCCCACAAGGGTCTCGAACTGGGTGGTGTTAATGTCTGTGGGGACATGTCCTTCTTTGAGAGCTCGGTCAAGGATCTCCTCATGGAGGGGTGAAGTGTGAAGAAGGTCCAAGATGGAGATTTGGGCTGGTGTGTTCCCCAGATGTTCTATGAGGTTGTATTGTACATTGTGTGCATTATGTGCTGACCTTGGTTGGGCACCAGCAACAGTGATCCGACCTCTGCGGGTAGTAACAACACATTGACGATCTGCTCCTCTGACATGGATGACATTGACTGTGGGCTCAACTTGAGTTATACATCCAACAAATTTATCATAATTGATGTAGGCAGTAGTGTGATCTTCTTGCTTGCCTTTACCATGATTCTGGGGATGATTGGTATTAGCTTGGTTCTTCCCAGCATTGTGTTGTGGGAACACATTCTGACAGATTTGTAAGTTGGCATTTGGCGAGGCTTGAGCGGGTGTATCTACTTGAATCTCTTTTTGATCAATGAGATCTTGGATATAGTTTTTGAGTCTCATACACTTCAAAGTAGTGTCCTTTGACACGATGATAATCACAGTATTCGTGATCTTTGTACCAATCGGGTTTGGGAGTGGTATCATCAACTGGCTGGATTGGTGGAAACGTGATCAAGTTGGCCTTGGCCATTCGGTGAAAGATAACATCCAGAGGTTCACCTAGCGGTGTGAAGGTCTTCCTTGGATTGTTTTAAGCTCTGGGCTTGTGTGGTTTGGGAGCAACATTAACGACATTGACCTGTTTGTTTGAATTACCTTGATAAGCTTGATGGGCTTGCTGCTGATAATTCTGCTGATTATTCTGAGAGTGATATTGTTGCGTGGGTTGCTGATGGACTTGAGGAGGTTGCTGATAGACGGTCGCTTGTTGTTGTTGGTATGCAGGAGTTGATGGAGGACTAGCCATGACAAATTGGACATGCTTGGTATCAGTGGCTCCATCAGTAACGACGTTCTTGTTACGATTCCAGTAACGAGATTTATCATTGCTGAGTTTTTGGGCATCATTTTTGAAGTGCCGGATTGTGCCTTCATTTAGGAGGGCCTTTTCAATACCTATCCCCTTGCTCTTGATATCTTGATAGGTTTGGAGACAATTCATCCTCATGAAGTGGGACAGCTTAGGATGCAGATTATCAATAAAAATTTTGGTCAAATGTTTTTCAGGTGGCTGGTATGATAACCTGGTGGTAAGGTTCTGCCATCGTTGCAAGTATTTTGCTAGGCTTTCTCCTTCTTTCTATTTTGAATTGCAGAGATCTAACAAGGTCAACTCATTCTCAACATTGTGGGCATAGTGGGCAATAAACTTCTCAGAAAGTTCGGCGAAGGTTGTGATAGTCCCACAGGGTATTTTGTAGAACCACTCAACAGCGGTTCCTCCCAAGCTTTTGGGGAATAGGTGTAAGAGAGTTATCACTATAAGCCACTTCTTGGCATGCCATATAGAATTCTTTAATATGATTGATTGGATCTCCTTTCCCCCTATATTTATCAAACTTAGGTGTCTCAAAGTGCTTAGGGAAAGGTATAGCAGCAATAGATCGGTCAAATGGATAAGGACACACCTCCTCAAACTTGTAAGTTTTGTTCTCAGTACTAGTTTGAAGCTCCTTAAGAGCGTTCTTCATGGCTTCCTACTCAGTATTGATTAGTGTTTGAGCGGGTACTCCCATTTGAGGTGGGTATTGTGGAGTGGGATAGGTAGATTGGAGTGGATTTTGGAGTGATGTTTGCTGGGGAGGATACTGCTGATGTGGCATAGGGGGATATTGCGGTGATGGATATGAGACTGCTTGCTGGTGTTGTGGGATGACTGGGACTTTCTGCTGTGACTGATAGGAGGAAACTTGTTGCTATTGGGGAATGATGGGGGTTTGTTGCTGTGACTGGAAGTATGGTTGCTGTGGGGGTGGCTGGTGGAATGATTTAGCTTGTTGGTAAGATGGTCCTTGCTAAACTTGGCTCTGTGGTTGACCGATATAAGTCGGGTGCATTCCCATATTGCTTAAGGGTGGAACTGATGTAGGGAAGCCCGAAGCAAAGGGTGACTGGGAAAGATAACTTGTGAAATGGGATGAACTTTGCTGCTGAGGTGGAGGAACTTGCTGAAAAGTACTGGGTGTTGGGAATGGATAGCTCGTGAAGGATGAGGTTGGTGGATGTTGAGATGGTTGCTGTTGTGTTGCTTGTGAGAAGGTGGCTTGTTGGTTTGCAAATACGGATGTAGGAAAGTGAGTTGGTATTCCAAAGGCTTTCATGTCTTCTTGAGTGAGACCCCAACGAGGACCAGTGTGAGGTGGGAATTGTGTTGCAGCAGATGCCAAGAAGGTAGATGTGATGGGAGTTTGGGACATGAATGGTGGTTTTGAAAAACCCATGGAAGGCATTCCTGTGGTGAAGGTATTTTGCTGGGCTTGTGCCTGGGTAGATGCTTGTTGAGGGGGAAATGAAGAGAATGCTTGCGTTCCCCATGAAAAGGGTGATGTTGATGTAGAGGCTTGCTGATTATGAAAGGGGAGCGGTTGCGCTGCCCCCGGAATAGATGACACTAATGTGGATGCTTGTTGGGAGAAAGAGGGAAGCGATTGCGTTGACCTTGGAAAAGATGGTATGGATGCTGAAGCTTGGGGAGTGAAAGGGAAAGATGATTGCGTCCCTCCTAGCATAAAAGGTGTGGATGTGGGAACTTGTGAAGCAAGGGGGAAGGATGATTGCATCCCTCCTGGAAAGAATGGTGTTTCTTGGTTTATGGAAGGTGGTGGAACTTCTTGTGTAAAGGTTTGCATAAGAGGTGGGAGTTGATTTCATGACAAGCGTTGGATTTGTGCAAGAGCTTAGGCGGCCGTGTCGGATGATGAAGTACCGGTGATAGGGAATTGAGCAGATGGTGTTACAGCTTGTGTTACAGGACTGGCGAAGCTTCCTTGCAAAAGAAGAGGAATGGTGGAGGTTTTTTGTGATGTTTGCAAGGTTGGATCAAGGAACGGTTGGATAAATGGAGAGTATACTTGTGCTGGGATTTGGATAGTACTTATGGGAATGCGAGGATGGAGATATGGTGGAATGGAAGTCTGCATTTGTGTAAAGTTAGTGAATATGCTTTGCTAGTTTTGGGCCATGAGTGTATTGACTACTGGTGGATTCTCTGGATGATTCACAAATGTTTCTATTGCCAGAGGAGCCGAGGGGATATTGGGATCATCCCATGTATTGCTAGTTTGTATTCGGGGATCATAGGCTACCACTGCGCTAGTAAAAATGTTGGGATCAGATGTGCTGGTGATTGGATAAGGATTCATGTTCCTTTGCTTCCTAGATCCAGATCTTGTCTCGACAGGCATGGAAATGCAGATGCTAGATGAATGGAAGATGTTTCCTAAAAGATTCTAAAGAATGATAGATGCAAGCTTAAGGAACTTCTAAGGATGATGAATTTCTAGAATGCAAATGCAAGGATTGGTGAAATGCTTGGATTTGGATCAAGGATGGTGGAAGATTGATGGGAGATGGTGGCAAATTGGTAAAAAAGCTTGGTGATGATGGAGGCTTGATGGGATGCTTTGATTTGGGTCAAGATTGGGTGGAGGATTGGTGGGATGCTGGGGGAAGACTACTAAGTGTTAACAATGAGCTACTATTTTTCCCAATGGAGGATCAGTGATAGGATTTGGCCAACCTAGGATAGACTAATGATCTTCGGTCAACTAGATTTTTATCAATACAAGCCAATCTCTTGCTCGAGATGATGAGGCTATGCAAGGACAAGATGGACTTCCTTTAGACAATGCTCTATCAAAAAGGGGATGATTTCTGATTTGGGATAAGGGATGGAAACAACTCAAAGGTTTTGAACACTAAGTACTTGTGGATTTGGATCTCTGGATTTGGCGCAAAAGGATGGTGAGTTCTGATTTGGATATTGGATGTTGGATTTGGATGAAGGATATGGGACTCTGATTGTGGATTGCTAATGGAAAGATGGTGAAGGATGATGGAACAATGCTCTCTCTAAAAGGATGATGCAAATGCAATTGAGATGGATGATCTATGATGCTACTAGGAAGATGATGGTGAATGCAGCTAAGGACTCTAGAATGCAACTAAGGATTTGGTGATGATGCCGAGATGAAACTAGGATGAGACTAGGATGAAGGACTGCTGAGATAGGATTTTGAGATCTGGAGGTAGAATGGACATGTGATGGATCCTATCTAATCTTCTCTTTCAAGACTGATGTAGTGATGGTTCACTCAGAATTGGTAGGCAAAATTTTTGACTCTTGCGTTATAGCCAATATTATCAAGCTTTTCTTGATATTTTTCTTCTGCTTGGGTTGCTTGGATAGAGGATTGATGGCTCTTAAGGTTTCTTTCTGCAACTTTCTTCTCTTGATAAGCTTTGGATTTGGGCAACTTAGCTTTCAGATGTTTGACCAAATTTGGCATAACTTGGGAAAATTCTGATAAGTTGGTTTGAGACAAAAAAGCTTCTTTGGATATTTGATTCCAAGGGTTTCTCTACAAGATGTTCTGAGTATCTCGAACCAGGTTTGTTGATCAGTTTGATGTTTCCCAATGGCAAAGGATAGATTTCAACAAAGATTTTTGGAAAAGCAATCTCCACAAGGGACAAAGCAACCTTGTGGGATACAAACAGGATAATTGACTATGCTAAAGCTTTGAAAGTGTATGTTCCAACAATATTCTCGTGGAGTATTTGACTATCAAGCATTTCAAACAAATCTACCTAAGGAGGGTGAGTATCAAAATCGCTTGCCCACAGCTTGGTACCCCCTAGAAGGGAATACAAATGGTGAGTAATCTTGAGGCGACCCGGTAAACCCCTTGGAATCGGTCCTTGCACAAGGATTTTGATACTTTCGGATGTAGATAGGGTAGCCTCTATTTTATCAAGTTTTTAATAGTTTCGTGAAGTCTCCATACCCGGTTATGCTGACCACCTGTGACTCACTTAAGAGCCTAGCCAGCAACGTTGGGGGAGGAATATTTACCTGTCCCCAAACATTTGCATTTGGCACAAAACGCCCGTGGATTAGGAGATATAAGTGAGTACTTTTTGCCTTCACTTTATTTATATACCAGCCGGGGGGGGATACCGGTTTGAAGTCGTTCTCCGAGGAGGAAACACTTTTCTCCTTGGACAGGCCTCGCTAAAAGTAGAACAAGTGAACTTGTCCGAGTCCAAATGTTCTACGTTGCTTACTTTAACAGGTTTTACAGAAAATAAAAGCTCCGAGATGCACATCAAGCAAGTTGTTTTTTTTCCCAATTTGATTAAGTGATGTTTGAATTTGAATAATTGAAGACACAAGTGTTTAGGCTTTGATTTTTTCTTTTTCTAAAAGACTTTTCTAGCATTTGCAGTTGCTTTGACTTGGGCATTCAAGATTGAATTATTGTGTTGATTTAGAACTTTGAAGTGCTTTGTTTTGTCCTTAAGGCATTCAAGATTGAATTTGTGTTTTGCTTGAATTGAAAAGGAGAGAATAGAGATGTTTGTTCTTTCCAATTTAGATCATTCAAGATTGTGTTTGATTTTCAAAATGATAATGACTCTTAAGACCTAAGTTCTTTTCCTTAGTTTCATTCAAGATTTGTTTGACTTTTACTTAAAAAAAATGAATCCAATATCAATTTGAGAGCAAAGGCGACAGGAACTTGAAAGTTCAAAGGCGACAGGAACTTGTGCATAGGGAAAAGTTCACAGGCGATAGGAGCTTGGGCACAGGCGACAGGAAAAAGTTCATAGGCGACAGGAACTTGGGCATAGGCGACAAAAAAAAGTTCACAAGCGACAGGAACTTGGGCATAGGCAACAAAAAAAAGTTCACAGGCGACAGAAACATGTACATAGGCAACAGGAGCTTTTGTATAGGCGATAGAGAAATGTTCACAAGCGGCAGGAGCTTGTGCAAAGGCGACAGGAAAAAGTTCATAGGCGACAGAAACTTGTGCACAAGCGACAGTAAAAAGTTCAGAGGTGACAACAAGTTATGTATAGGCAACAATAACTTGTTTATAAGCGACAATGAAATGTGCATAGGCGACAGTGAAATGTTTACAGACGATAAATGAAATGCTGATAGGCGATAATGAAATAATTATAGGCGTGAATACTTCAGTTGTAGGCGACAGAAAAGAAGTTAAGACAGAATAGAAGTTATCAAGCACATAATTCTTCAGGAAATAGGCGTCGATACAGAGCTTGTAGGCATGATCAAACTCTTTGTAGGCGTGACTGAACTGTGTCTAGGCGTGACTGAACTTTGTATAGGCGACATTTCATCTGTTTCCTGTAAATACGAGAATACAAAGCATGATATAATCAATTGATTGTGGGTTTGGGTCCCATCGGACGTGCCAGAATGTGGACAAGACTTTTGAGGATACCTATTTTGAAAAGACTCAAGCCAAACAAATATTAGATTTTAGTCTAGCATGAAATCAATTCAAAACAAGGAAAATCTAAGCTAGCCACCTCAGATTGAGCCTAAAACAGGTGCACGTAAGCACTGTTTGATTTGCTCTTGCTTAAGGGGATGTGGATGTGCTCTCTAAGCACTTGGAGCATATTCTAATGCATGCTAAGATGGATTGAGATCCATGAAAACCTCATAAATGACACAAAACAGGTATAGAACACCTGATTTGCTCCTAAGGCCTCAAGGATCCAAATGATGTTGAAATAAAGATTAAGCTACATGATGCTTATGCTAAGATTGTTATTAACCAAATAGAGATGTGATATGATGCTATGCTTATGCAAAACAATGAAATAAACTATGTTAATCCATTATTGCTATATTAAGATGAGCTAAAATGTTTGAAAGTAAGCTAAATTAGGATGATTATGCTAAGGCTAGAAGTAAAAGGGCATGATAACAATGCTTAAAATGAAAGGTGAATGTATGCTCTTAGAAATGAGGGTATTTATAAGATTTCCTAAGGGGGAATGAGTGGCCAGGATCAACATCCTTAAGAGAGGCCAAGATTCATTCAAAGGGGATCACATGGATTGTGCTAGTTCAGGGCCACCTCCTTGTGACAAGTGTCATAAGGGCATTGGGTTGAAAGATAGGAGGGATGTGCACAATTTGGAAAATGTGTCTAAGGTCAAAGGGTGTAAGAAAGGGGTGAGGGGCTTCTTAAATGCATGTAAGAGGGATAAGGAGGCCTTAAATGCACTTAATGCATGTAAGAGAAGTTTTAGAAGTTTGTTGACTTTGGGTTAAGCTTAGGAGTTGGCTAACCTTGGTTAGGGAATGTGACAAGGTTAGGGGGGAATTAGAATTAGGATTATGACTTTCTAGAAAAGTCTAGAATTTCTTTAGGATAAACATGGTTTTTAGAAAATAAATAAAGATTTATTTATTTCCATGGTTTAGGTTTGAGAATATTTATTAAAATGAATTTAATAAACATGAGGATTAAATATTTAATCTTAATTAAATATTTTGAGTTGGGATTAGGGTTAGGAAATGATGGGATTAGCCTTTAATCGAAATTAAAGAAGGATTAGAAGATTCTGGAAGAGGTTAGTGGTCTTAAGGAAATTGGCCAAGTTTTGGACAAAAAATAAATAAATAATTTATTTTGAGATTTTTGGTCAATTTATTAATTAAATAATTAATAAATAAGGAGATAATGTTTAAATAAGATTTAAACATTTTTGGGAGGGATTTTTTAATTAAATATTTTTAATTAAGATAAAGGGATTTAATGACATAAAAATAAATAAATAAATTAAATAATTAATTAATTAATAAATGATGATGTCATCAGAAATTTTTCAGAAAATAAAAATACTTTATTTTCTAAAAGATTTTTAGGTGTCTACACATAGATCAATCAGAGTGACCGAGAAAAGAAGTGAATGGCAGAACATAGATATATTTGATTGAGGAGATCAAACAAGTATTGGAAGGAGAAAATCTATTATCATCATCATAGTGCAAATGGAAGGATTAGGTATTGAGATATTTTAGTAGGTGAATAATGGTAAAGATCTTAATAGAGTGGTCCTCACAGGCTTATGTAAATCTCTTAACCAAGTGCTTACTTTGTTGTAAGTTTTAAATCCTTTAACCAAGGTATATTGTATAAATCTGTAAGGTCTTAACATGGCATACCCCTCATAAGGTAGATCATCAGTTTATGATTAAATTTTGTAGCCCTAACAGGCAAACTTTAATACCACAGTAGTGAAAATTTATGGGTGTCATGTCCACCCTAGTTTTACTTTCAAGGGTTTCTAAGTAACCAAAATCTTTGTGTTATGTGTTTCAATTTCATGGATGAAGTTAGATTGTTAGATCTATTTCAGTATTGAATTTAATGTTTATGATAAGAAAGTTGAATTTATGTCAAAGTGGATTAAATAGGAGATATCTGATTCACCCCCCTCTCAGTATCTCACTTTCCAATATTAGATTTCCAATACAAACTAACATTAGTCTTATCACCATACTGCTCCTTGAAACAATTTTCAAAATCATCCCAGGAGTAGACACTATTTGTTGGAAATATAAGTGGGAAAGTAATATTGAGAGGGGGGGTGAATCAGATATTACCTACTTTTTCTCTTTTTGAAATGATCAAACTTTATACATGATAAAACAAAACTTAATCATTGTAAGCAACAAAACATATAAAGTAGCATATATGAAACTACTCATAACACCAAAATTTTGGTAACCCAAAAACTCTTGAAAGGTAAAACTGGGGTGGGGATGACACCCACAAATCTTCACTATTGCAGTAATAAGTTTTGCCTGTTAAGGCTTACAAAATGTGATCAAATCATGATCTACCCTGTGAAAGGTCTGCTCTGTCAAAAGCTAAAAGACTTGTATAGTCTACCTTGTTAAAGGATTTATAAACTTACAATAAAGTAAGCACTCGGTAAAGAGATTTACGTACAAAAAGTCTGCTAAGACTACTCGGTTAAGAGATTTACCCTGATACACTAGTCAAAATGTCTCAGTACCTGATCTTTCAGTTTGCACTAATATGCAGATTACAGATCTCCTCTTTACTTTATACTTTGATCTCTTCTATCTGATCTTTCTTGATTCTGTCCTTTAACTGCTTAGCTCAGTCATTGAACTCTGTCTGAATACTTCACTATTCTGAATATACTTCTCTGATCATTTACTCATACTAATTCAATCTTATCTCTCTGATTCACACACTTATCTCTGATCTAGATCTTTCCCTTATATAACAACAAAAATATTTTACTGCTTCAAGACCTACGGTTCAGATTTATTTCTATTGCCGCCTAACTATACAATTTTTTGATTGGCTCTAGGTTTTACATAGGGATCAATGATAACAATATAGATGCATAATTACCTCCGTAATTACCTCAATAGATAAAATATAAAATATTATTATCACAAAAAATGGTTTACCTCGATCATTGTGCCATTCCAAACTTGTATGTCAATTATGGTTAACTCGACAAAAGTTATTCTTGGCACTCGACATTAACTGTACTTGGCATCGGTTGAACTTCTCTGTCACTCGGTAATCATTAATATATGTAACTTGGCAATAACTATACTCTCGGCATATTACAAACATAGTGACCATGACTTTACTCGACAGTATTGTAATACCTCAAAAATGGGCTATAGGTTCATTAACCTCCTATATCAACACATCGAACGAAATCGACATCAAAGTCCTAACCTAAGGCACATCGACACATTATCGAATCTTAATTGATTATCTTAAATTCTGCATCGGAGAATATTCTTAGTAATATTTCTATTTTATCATAATTATCTTTAATTTAATGATTATTTGGCGATAAATCATATTTATCCTAAAGTTGATTTATTGAATATGATGAATATTTAATTAATTAATTTAATTTTGCCACTTAATTATTTAATTAAATTTAATTATATTTATTCCTAATTATTATTATTTAAATTTGACAATAAATCAAAATTCCTATCATTAATTGATTAAATTCTTATTTAATTAATTAAAGCAAGTTGTCATATTTAATGATATTATTTTTGAATAAAAATTTGATTTTAATAATTAATTAACCAATAAATCAATTGTTATTTTTAATTCTAAAAATCAGTTAAGTGAAAAATAAATCACTTTATTTATTAAATTAATTCATATTAAATCATGCACAATCAGAAAAGCAGTCAACTTTAAATCAACTTTAAAACAACTATTATTTTCAATTTGTAAACTTTTGAAAACTCAACATCTGATGATGAGTTGAAATTTGATCTAAACTCGATTTTGAGTTAAAGGCCTTGCTTTTGCATGATTTTTATGAATTAAATATCTTTTATTTCTAATAACTCAAAAATCAATTTGAGTTTATCAAGAGTGATTTATGGCTTTTCTCAATGCATCCTCAAAGCCCTGGATTTCTATAAAATCAAGGCTCAACTCATCTCAATCAATCTCATGAATTTGCAAACTTACTCTCAAAATCTCTCAAGCTTTCAATCTCTCATCCTCATGAATTTGAAAACTTACTCTCGAAATCTCTCAAGCTTTCAATCTCTCATCCACAGAATCCATAGAATTTGCATACTTACTTTGGAGAATTGACATCTGAAGAATTGAAGCTTCTTGCGAATCAACAATTTTTTGTGAGATCAATCTTGTTTTCAATTCATTTCAGTTTTATTTCATATCATTGTTAGATCAATTTTCATATAGAATAGATTCATATCAGATTTCTCATTCTTATTGCATAGAAAACTAAAAAATATAGATTAATTTGCATGCATTACTTCATTGCTATCTTGCATTCAAATCCTTCATTTATGTGTCGTCAATGTCACTGGTCTCGGTTCAATCTGAGAAGATCATACTCGAACCTACTAGAAGGCAGTACATTGTCTGGTTAGTTTAGTTTTCATTCTATTACATGATTTTGATATTTGCTAACCTCTAATATTTTATTGAAGTGTTGTGTCTATAGCTAGGTACAAAATTCACATACACATTTTTGGCGCCCACCGTGGGGCCCTGAAATGAGTTTCCATTCTATTATATCAAATTTCTATCATTTTTCTCGAACCCACGACTACAAGGTTAATTTTTGTGGGTTTTGTGATAAATTTCTGGGCTATTTTTCCATGAAATCTGACTAATGTTTTTATTGGTACATGCACATATAATATGATACAAATCCAAAATTTATATTTATGGAAAGGTATTTGAGTTAGCTTTCATTTTCTATTGGTTCAGATTAATTTTGTTTTGATTTGCAAAAGTTATGATCATTTTAGTGAAGATTGATCTGAACCTGATTTTATAAAAATTGACTGATGTTTTTATTAGTACATGCACATATGATATGATATAGATACAAAATTTATATTTTTGGAAAGGTATTTCAGTTATCTTTCATTTTCCATTGGTTTGGATTAATTTAGTTTTGATTTGAAAAAGTTGTGATCATTTTAGTGAAGACTTGTCTGGACCTGATTTTATGAAATTCGACTGATATTTTTATTGGTACATGCACATATGACATGATAAAGATCTAAAATTTATATTTCTGGAAAGGTATTTGAGTTAGCTTTCATTTTCCATTAGTTTGGATTAATTTCATTTTGATTTTCAAAAGTTATTGTTGATTTAGTGCAGACTGGTCAGAATCTGATTTTTTATGACAACAGGTTTTTCGATTATCAAATGACATATTATATTTGACTAACCTGATTTTCTACCACGCGGGGTTGACAAGTTGTGTTTCTTTTTTTGATAGATTTTTATAACATTGGGTTTCATGTACAAGAATAGGTAAGTTTTTCATAACAATGGTTTGCAGGTGTAGGTGCAGGTACATCTTGTGGGTACAAAAGATAGAAGACAAATGCTCAAAAATTGCTAAAATAGGTAAAATCTACTAAGCGCATTGCGAGGAACTTAGGTATTTTATTAAATCTGATAAAACTTCATTTTGGAATATAAAACAAACTCTCTTGTGTCAAGCTTGAGTGCCTTTACAACTTTCATAATTCACACTTCAATTTTGGGCTCTAAAATGAACATAAATTTGCTTTTTGCATATCTGTTACACATAGTAATTAGGCCCTATGAACACCATTTGTGGTTCTTGAGAGAGTGGGTTTCTAGCGAAGCTCTTCTCAATGAGGGAACCCTTGTAGGTAGGGAGGATACTGAGAGCGTCTCATGTTCTACTAGATTTGTGTGTCTTCAACTTTTGATTGATACATTCTCTCTCTGGAGGGGTTGATAGATCATAAGCGATGAACGTCATAGATCTTTGTGAGATAATTTTGGTCTTAGCGTGTCGGATTAATCTATCTGCTTTATTTTGGTTAAAAGTGAAAATGCTAGAGGATTATGCTCTACTCCCTTTTAGGGTAGTATCAGAAACTCAGATCCTTGAATCTGGAACCAGTCTCCATGTGGTATCTTTTGTGAGTCACCTTTAGAGAGGGTTAATTGTAGTGGACACTCCTTTAATTGGGTCAACCACGTTGACGAAACCTCAAGCGGTAATAGCCATTTTCGCCGTGGTAGTGACAACCGCTATATAAATATCCTTGTGGAGGAAATCTTCACATGTGTGGTCTCTTGTTGGGCTGTCAGATCTCCCTAGCAGCTCCTGATTGATTAATTTCTTGGACTGTGTCAAAACCCTGGTGTGCCTGGATTGGAGTTTTCCCTCTTGAGATCACAAAAGTTGCAGAGTCAGACCATTACTACAAACCCTAGTGAGGCCAATTTTTCATTTTCTAGGAATATGGGCGTTATTGAAATTTTTTTAGAACATACACAAGTAGTATTTCTAGGGATTAGCACAATAAGTCACTATTGCTTGTTCATGCGCAAGGTTGCTTTTGCCCTTGTTCATTATTTTCAGATGATTGCTTGCTTCCCTTGCTTGCTATTTTGC
Source organism: Chamaecyparis obtusa (assembly GCA_027943335.1). Taxonomy (NCBI): domain Eukaryota; kingdom Viridiplantae; phylum Streptophyta; class Pinopsida; order Cupressales; family Cupressaceae; genus Chamaecyparis; species Chamaecyparis obtusa. The sequence continues at coordinate 218,388 of BSBK01000118.1, read as the reverse complement.
GTGCTTGATATCTTCTTGGTTACTTGAAACAAACTTTTACACAGATCTTCAAAAATTGGACAGAAAAATTTGCAAACAAACTGATACTAAAAAATTGAAAAATTGCAAATCTGAAGCAAAAATCCTTTTTGGTTTCAAAAGCCATCCTAAAATTTTAAAACTTGTATCAAAGCCAAAGTCAAAGTTGTCAGAGATTGATCAAATTTGTCAGAGATCTAATTTTTATAGCCTAGTCCCAAATTCTGTCAAAATAGCGAATTGATTCTTGTCATTTCTAGTCATCCTTGGTCGGTCTGGGTCAGATCTTAGGTGCTATGACATGTTGCTCAACATCCAAATGAATGTAAATGGTATAAAGTTGCACAAAATGACTCTTGGTCTTCTTTCTTCCACATCTCTCATGTCTTCCTAGTCTCCTATTTCTATCATTTCTCCTATTCCTTCACGCTTCTTCCTTGTCTTCCTAAACTCTTCACATCTTCTTGATTATTTTCCTCTTATTATATAGTCTTCTTTCTTCCATTCATCTCTTCTATCACTTCCATCCTTGATTCCTCCTCTTCTAGAACCATGAATTTCAGCTATCTTGTTATGGAACCTCTCTTGAAAATGGATGTTCTCAAACTCATTGCTCAATTTGAAGAGTATTATTTCAAAAAGCCCATGAGTGATAAATTTATGATGAAAATAAATGAAAAATTGATTGAATCAGATGCCTTTGCTAGGATCATACGCATGGTCATGTCAGGACCTTCTTCTTCCAAACATCTTTCATATTCTAAGTCTTCTTATCATTCCTCATCATCCATGTCTTCTTCCTTTGCTAGGTCTTCACCTTCCTCTTCTCCACAATCTCATTCCTCTTCTAATTCTCCCAAGAGTCTTACTCCTCGTCTGAAGACATACCATAATGAGAAACGTGATAACCCTTTTGATACCTCTTCCACAGAGAGTGACATGCCCATCTTTGAAGACTATGATGACTATGATGACAGACAATATAATGATACCTATGACACCTCTATTCCTAATAGTCCTCCTTTCCATGTGCTCGTGCTTACTGGAAATGAGACGTCACATTGGATAGATCGTGATGGTGATCTATATGATTCTGATTTTGAAAGGGACTTTGATGATTTTTGTGAACAATACCTAGATGATACATCTACTTCTATTGAGGAAGAGAAAGCTTACCACACTGATTATAAATGTCAATACTATAAGGATCTCTCCTCTAAGAACTCTCATGCTGAAAATAAAGATTACACTCTCAAGAAGATCATGTTAATGCTGAACCTTTTTCTTGTGATGGTTCCCTTCCATCCCCTACTTCCTCCAATACCCATATATTTCCTAAAGCTTCCGAGTCTTCCAAATCTTTCACAAGTCCTTCATCTACCAAAGGTCCTAATACTTTTCATGTGGTTTCCTATAGTTATCCTCAAGGGCTACCTCTTAAAGAAAATCAAGCTAACCTTCACTTGGCTGCAAATACTTTCAATAATGCTAAACCTAAAGATCCTAAGACTTTATATGCTATATTTCCTACTTCAGCTAGTCCTCCACCATCTCTTCCAAAGTCTTCCATACAATCCCAACATGCTTCCTTGTCCTTAGAAGTGGCTCCATGTCAAGAGGACTCTAAAAATGATAAAGAAAAGAACGTAAAGAAAGATCAAGATCAAGAAACCTCCATGTCATCCAATCCTTTTCATGATGTCTCTTATCCGTTCCATGGTTCTTTTGATCCTGCACACCCTTTCTCATTCATTCCATCATGTCTTAAGTCTTCTCCTAAGCAAGATCATGATACTACTTACACTGTTGAGCTTATTGACAATCAAAATAACCTCACTACACTTGCGCTTTCCAAAGATGATACTTCCATTATGGTTGGTAAAAATGGTGTTGTTACTTCCAATGTTAAGCCTATTGAAAATCAAGAGAAAAATTATGCGCTTATGCTATCCAAAGATCCTTGTCAAGATCAAAGTCTTCCATCTTCTTGTTCTACCACTCCATGTTCGCTTCCACTTTCTACTCTTCCTAAGTCTTTGCAAGCTTTAAACAATCCTATCAAAGAAGGTGCTCATATTCAACATGTCCATGATTCTATTGAAAATCCTAATGCTCACTCTAAAGATGCTGATGTCCTTGGTTGTCCTATAAATATTGATGAGCTTGTTGATTATCCTTTTGCGTCTTCCACTTCCATCCTTGGACCTCTTCCACCTCTACTAAGGGCTTCACGTCTGCCTTCCATCTTGGGTCCTTATGTCCCTTCACTTTCCCCTCCTAACTCTCCTAATTCACCATCCATCTTGGGTCCCTACGTCCCTCCATCTCCTATCTTTCCTCAAGATCAACATAGATGCATACCCTTGAATCCTTTTCATCCACCCACCCATTTAAACTAGTCACATCCTCCTTTTTCTTCCACAAGTCCCAAGTTCTTTGGAAGTAACTTGAATGTTCAATACAAGAAAAAGAAGCAATACAAGAATTCATAAAAAAAAGAAGATCACCATGTTTCTTCTAATCGACACGGAGGCATAAAGTCAAAAGAGATATCTAAGAAACAACTACAAGACAAGTATGGGTTCCAAAATCCATCGTTAAAGATATTCTCTCTAGATCATCAAAAAGAAATGAAAAGCCTACAACTATATAGATTCCAAAGTCTCTCTTGAAAGAGTTTAATATTGAGAAACAAGTGAAGTTGACATTCAAGCTTCCAAAGGCTTCCACTTCATCTTCTTCCAAAAATATTCTTCCATTCCATGTGCCTAAACCGCAACTTCTGCTATCCATTCGCCATATTCCTTCACGTATTCGTTAATTCATGTTTCCTCCATCCTCTCGCCACCCTTCAAGATGTGTGTTGATGTTGATCTTGCCTTCCTTTCCATCTACCCTTTCACAATCCTTCCATTCATTATCCTTCTACCTTCTATCATTTTTCCTCACTTGCCTATTCCTCCTATCTTCCAACCTCACTCGCTTTACATAAAACTTTATCCTCTATTTTTCTCTTCCATCTCCCTTTCCCTATCAGCATATTTGAGCATATCATTTTGAATCCTTGGCATATTATGGTTTATCTTTTCAAGGAACATTATTTAAAGAGTTTGCCTTAAAAAAAAAAAGAAGAAAAAATTAAAAATGTGCCTTGGTGAAAACCTAGAAACAGACACCTTGGTAGCAAAAGTAAAGAGAAATAAATTCATCCTATGGTGAAAACCACTCCCTTGTGGCACTTTGGATAAGTACCATGATGAAAACCTGACAATTAGGCATTATGCGTAGTTCTTTTACATATTTCATCCATTCCATCTTCTCTCTTTGATCTTGACAATGTTGATCTATACACGAACATTTGGCTATCTTGTGAGATATCTTACGACGATCTTGCTTTCATTCCCTTCTTGTTTAGCCTTCATATTTATTTTCCTCCATTCATTCTAGCCTTTTGCTATCCTTTTCCCCTTTGGTCTTGATCTGAGAAAAAGAAGAAGAAGAAGAGTAGAACACGATGCTTTGAAACCTCTTGACATGTCTACTCCTTTGGACTACATCCTGTCTTTCTTTGGCATTACAATTTTGTGACTTATCCTATGCTGGCCTTTCATTGCTTGTCCAAATGTGCTTTACATGACAATTTTTCTCTAGCTTGGGTATTCTTGAGGAGTTTTCCCTGGAGAATTTCTTCCCTTCATTCTCCTTCATTCTCTTGTCTTCCATCTCTTCCACCAACTTGCTAATCCCTCTTGTTCTCCACCTTGCTAGACATTGGGACTACACGATATGATCTTGCTTGGGAGTTTGCAATGGAAAAAGATGTTATCAAGTATACCAAGTATCAGAACAAGTATCATAATGAGTATCAGAACACCCATAGGGGCTACACCTTTCACTTTAGTTTATGGGTCTGAAGCGGTACTGCCTATTGAAGTTGAAATCCCATCACTAAAAATCATAATGCATGGTCTAGTAACTAATGATGACTACAAAGTATCTAGGTTGCAAGAACTTGAACTACTAGATGAGCGTAGACAAGCAGTGTATGATCATCTCAGAATATATCAGAAGAGAATGTCTAGAGGTTACAACAAGAAAGTCAAACACAAAGAATTTCAGGTTGGCGATCTAGTCTTGAGAGAGAATCCTAAAAATCAATCACATAGAGAACACAAGGGGAAGTTTAAACCCAACTGGCTGGGTCCCTTTGTAATCACTACTACTTTTAGCTCTGGTGCCTATCAACTCTTAATGATTGAAGGAGAACAGCTCTGAGAACCAATCAACGTTCTCCATCTGAAGAAATTCTACACCTAAGGCATTTAGTCTTGGTAAAATATCTTGAAAAAAATTTAAAAATTTGAAAAAGTCCTGAAAAAATGAACATCTTGGTGAAAACTTAGCAATGGGCGCTTTGATGATTCACAAAAAAAATTTGAAAAATATCTAAATTACAAAAAAATTGAAAAAATAAGAAATACAAAAAAATGAGAAAAAGAAAAAGTGCCTTGGTGAAAACTTGGAAATATGCACCTTGGTAGCAAAAATAGAATCTCTGCCAAGACGGTGAAAACCCGACAAATGGGCGCCACTTGTTTCAAAATACTCCATCTATCAGCATAATCTTGGTCTTTCCCAACTTTCAGTCTTACTCTAGTTTGTACATATCTCTCGATTTGTTTCCGCGTTCCTCTTTTCAATAAGTCGGTCTCTACACTAATCAGCAAAAAGATCTGTATCCTATCAATGTTTCAAACTTGGGGGCAATCAATGTCATATCCTATGGCCTCCAATATATCTTAGACGTATCATATCTAGTCAAAGTCCTTTGAAGCTTCATTCGAGTCAGTCAGTCAGTTTCATCTTCAGAAAGGATTTTGCATCTACAACAACGCAATCAAACATCAAACATCAAACAATCTATGTTTTTTACATGCTTTTATCTCCTTGTATGCTTACTGATTCGCATTGATATTTTTGCATATTTTATTCCCACGAGCTCTTTGATGATGTCCTTTACAAAGATTTAGAGAGTGATGATTGGGGGCATAATCTTTTCTTCGTCTTCTGCTTGTATGTGAAAATCTAACAACTTTGTAAATTTTAGATTGAAATGGTGTCCGACTGTAAGAGCCTCTATCTCGAATTGGATGGCCATGCGTACCTCAACCATTGATACCTGAAAAATTCAAGGAAGTTTGATCTAACTATTTTGAGTGAGTTCTTTCTCCTAATGTAAAATGCGATCTTACCTAAGGAGGTGAATGATAAAGGGTCACTACGGGTAATTCACATTGGATTTAGAATGATCTCTTGACTGTTCGATGTGTTTGTACACAAGGCATATTTAGGTCATCATGATGTTTATATTTTGATGCTTATACAAATTGCTATATCAAAATGGACATGATATTCAGGTCATCCTGACATTTGTGCCTTGGTACTTATATCTAATCCGACATTCTGAAAATAAAATCAATATTCATATGTCCATGGTTGCCTAATCAGTGGGTGTTGTATTGATTCCTTTGAATACAAATTGATATTCATATGTCTATGGTTTCATCACTAGTGGGCATTGTATTGATTTATCCGATTACCTAAAAATTCAATGATGAGAATGACCGACACATGATTAGTGACTAGGTCCTAGGTCTTAGGTTGCATTTCATACTGCATGTCTCTTTGCATTTTTGCATGTTTGTATGATCTCACAATGGCTAAATGAACTTCAATGCTTAAACAATTATCCACTTGTCTCTTCAAATCTAACAAGAGCTGAATCTTACATGAAGGTCCATCCAACGAAATAGCAAGTAGAATCCTTTTTCAGGATCAAAATTGAAATCTAAGATCATTCATATTATTAAATACTTGCATAATCAACCTTCAATCATCACAAGAATCTAGAATTCAACTTAACTAATTATCTTACATCAAACTATCAAAATTTCAACTTGGTTAACCATGGTCAACTCATGGTTTCACCTAGTCAAACTTGGTCTCCAGGATCTCTAAACGATGCAGAACATGTTCTCGAACGTGTATAACCACTTCTCAAATCAATTAACATGCTTCTAAACCATAACGTTGACTTTTCTTGTCAAATTTCAATTTTAATCCTGAAGGGGGCATGGTATTGCATATCATTCAAAGTCTGTAATCTATTCTTTCCTCAATAATCAAGACAACAACCATGTCTAGTTGCGATTCATCAAAAGTCCTCATCGCTTGGGGCATATCAGATTCATCAAGATCCATATCAATATGGTATTCTCTTAATCTTGTAAACTGTATCAGTTTTTTTTGCAACCATCAGTTCATCAGTGTTATTTCCTTGGTTCTTCGTAATTGAAGGGTTCAGATGTGATACCAATATGATTCTTATCGACAATCAGGTCTGGAATTGGTCACTCACTTCTTCGCAATCATAAGGTTCAGAATCAGGTATTTTGACACTTTTTCGCAATCATCGGTTCATTATTGTTATAGTTAACATTATCTTTGGTCATTCAGGACCTAACATCTTCGAATCTTTCAAATCAATTTCTATTTCATATCAATTTCAATTTCAAACATCAGTTTCAACATCATACACAGACTGTCTTTGAACCACTGTGCTTCACACAGTAATTCAAAGAGGGGCAAAATATAATACCCCAAAAATAGGCTATAGGTTCATTAACCTCCTATATCGACACATCGAACAAAATTGACATCAAAGTCCTAACCTAAGGCACATCGACACATTATCGAATCTTAATTGATTATCCTAAATTCTGCATCGGAGAATATTCCTAGTAATATTCCTATTTTATCATAATTATCTTTAATTTAATGATTATTTGGCGATAAATCATATTTATCCTAAAGTTGATTAATTGAATATGATGAATATTTAATTAATTAATTTAATTCTACCACTTAATTATTTAATTAAATTTAATTAAATTTATTCCTAATTATTATTATTTAAATTTGACAATAAATCAAAATTTCTATCATTAATTGATTAAATTCTTATTTAATTAATTAAAGCAAGTTGTCATATTTAATGATATTATTTTTGAATAAAAGTTTGATTTTAATAATTGATTAACCAATAAATCAATTATTATTTTTAATTCTAAAAATTAGTTAAGTGGAAAATAAATCACTTTATTTATTAAATTAATTCATATTAAATCATGCACAATTAGAAAAGCAGCCAACTTTAAATCAACTTTAAAACAACTATTATTTTCAATTTGTAAATTTTCTAAAACTCAACATCTGATGATGAGTTGAAATTTGATCTAAACTCTATTTTGAGTTAAAGGCCTTGCTTTTGCATGATTTTTATGAATTAAATATCTTTTATTTTTGATAACTCAAAAATCAACCTGAGTTTATCAAGAGTGATTTATGACTTTTCTCAATGCATCCTCAAAGCTCTGGATTTCTATAAAATCAAGGCTCAACTCATCTCAATCAATCTCATGAATTTGCAAACTTACTCTCAAAATCTCTCAAGATTTCAATCTCTCATCCATAGAATCCACATAATTTGCATACTTACTTTGGAGAATTGACATCTGAAGAATTGAAGCTTCTTGCGAATCAACAACTTTTTGTGAGATCAATCTTGTTTTCAATTCATTTTAGTTTTATTTTATATCATTGTTAGATCAATTTTCATATAAAATAGATTCATATCAGATTTCTCATTCTTATTGCATAGAAAACCAAAAAATATAGATTAATTTGCATGCATTACTTGATTGCTATCTTGCATTCAAATCCTTCATTTAGATGTCATCAATGTCACTGGTCTCGGTTCAATCTGAGAAGGTCATACTCGCACCTACTAGAAGACAATAAATCACCTAGTTAGTTTAGTTTTCATTCTATTGCATGATTTTGATTTTTGCTAACCTCTAATGTTTTACTGAAGTGTTGTGTCTACAACTAGGTACAAAATTCACACACACAAGTACTACTGCTCGGTAAGTATGCAATACAAAACTCGGCCTTTACAAAATGACTCGATCGCAGTGATGACCGAACATCATTGCCTAGATATATGACTAAGTGTGAAACACTAATGGTCAATAAAAACTATAGAGATCTACAATCTCCCCCTTTGACATTAGTGACAAAAACACTTTGTCATGACATTGGTATACACAATTTATAAAAATATGTTTGTACTAGCCTAGTACTTCCCCTGAGATATATATACACATTCAAAATTTTGTTACCTGTCCTTGTTCTGTCCCTATCCGGACTCATGTCATGATGATTCCCCTTGTTTTTGACACGACTAATTTCTTCATCAGTAGGTAGCTCACAAATTGTCTCCAAAAATAGTTTATGCAACACCGTGATCATGTAGAGTGCATCTGTCCAAGCAGTTGAAGCAAGGTTCAAAACTTCTATCTGCACTTCTAAATCAGCAGCTAAACTGATAAGGCTCTCGGCTGTGGACAGAAGTGGATCACTTTGGATCAATGTTTTAGCCTTTTCTAATTTTCTATGTATAGCCTCTAGATGCGGTGTTAAAACAGTTTGAATAGAGAGTAGGCGAGAACGAATCTTGCCATCATTAGCCATGAGCTCGGCTAACTTACCTTGTGTCTGCATGATTTTTACATAATGTGCAACACTGGTGTCTGCATCCAAGGTCAGGGACTGACTTGTAGCTTTGATCTCTTGCTTGAGAGTCTCAAGCAATTGATGATTTTCTTTTGTGAACAGTTCAACATTACATATCTTGGCCAATAGAGACTGTCCGTTCACAACTAATCCCTCGGTCTCTTTTACCAAATGGGACAGCTCAACCTATTTTACTGCTATCTCGACAGATATCTTGTTTAACATTTTGGTCTCAAATCTCCTTTCTGACCATTCAAATAACTTATCACTTGCATAGCTAACTTCATTATTTAATTTCTAAACAATGTGTACAAGTTGTTCAAATATGGGAATGAAACCATTTACATCTGATAAGTCATATACTTCATTAAATATATCTTTAATTTCATGAAGAACCTGTTTTTGCTGATGCTCTCTTCGAAGTTCTGCTTGCCTGCTCTTTCTTGTCAACAAATCTTTCATTATCTGCGGTTGCTCATAAGAAAGGTTATCTGTATCCCATTTAGGAATAACAATGACTTCATCAATTGTTACCTCATCTTTCTCCTTTATAGCTCTCGGTGGGGTGCTTCCACTCGGCATTTGTACAAGAACTTTTATTGCCTCTTTTTCCTTTGGTTCTTTATCTTCAATGAGTTTTCCTTTTATATTTTCTTCTCCTTTCTCCTTCTCCTCGGCATGAGGGCTAACAGCTTGTTTATCTAATTTTCTTTCTTGTTCGTCTATGCTGTGTTCTTCCTTAGGAGGACTTTGAACTTTGTCTTCTGCTTTATTTTCTTCCTCGGTGGATTGAGTCAGTGGTACCGACTGGATGAGTTCCTTGGTAAGACTTGTACCGACTAACTGATCAACAGTAGCAACTCCAAGTAGAGTAGAGTTATCATCAACAGATTGTGTGCTCATAATGGTGGGATAATCCATGACTTGTAATAGTACAATGTTGCTACCTGGCAGGGGTGAGTCAGTTGCATTTGTGTTATGTAAATCATCCTCAGTTAAGAATGAATTCTTAATGGGGCTCTCCTCCAATATGTCAACAATGTGAACCTCAAAAGTATCATGTGATTTCACTTCCTTAGGAGTATCAGTCTCCATCTTATTTTTCTTGATTGCAGGTTCAACAACTGTTGAAGTGGTAGCATCTTTGCCTTCATTCTTTCCTTCATCCTAAGCGGGTAACAATCCATACAATACCTTCCAAATTTTTAAACTTTCTTGCACAACATCTTCAACCTTGTGTTGAAGAATGAGATAGGCTCTAAGTTTAGGATCAAACTTGCCTTTGTATTGCTCAATTGTCTGTTTGATGTCTGTAGAGGTGAGAGTGGATTCAAATTGTGCTAATGTATTCTCCCTTATTTCCTTCTCTGTTAGCAGAGAATACTCCCATTTCTGTGTGACCTTGTCATATAATTCCTTTGGAATTCTATTTTCAATCTCAATTGGCAACATCTTAAAAATGCATAACATTTCAAGAATAGCATCCTCAACTTTTTCTTTTTCTCCAATGCTCATTTTTCCAAACTTGAATCTTTTCACCTCATCAACTGCTGCTGTGCTAGTAATCTTAAGACATAATTCATCAACAGTGAGTTGATGTGTACCTTGTTGAGTAGCCTTCCCCTTTATTGCTTCATCACTTTCTATTTCTTCATCATCTTTTGTTAAAACAAGTTTCCTTCTCGGCTTCTTTATGGCCTTGGTCGGCACTGCCTTGGGTTGAGCGGATTTTCACTTTGCAGATGTAGGAATCTTCTTAGGAGTCTTGGTAGTAGTTCTAGTCTAAGGCCTTAGTGATGGTGTCACTGACACTTTTTGTTTCAACACTCTTCTCTTTGGCGGGGACTCGGTAATTACTGGTTTCTTCTCTTCTTCTTCTTCTTCACTACTACTAGTTGCACTCGGTTCATCTTCTCCCAATCCTTGGGTCAACTCTAATGGTGCATCCTTCTCAGATTCTTTAAGATACTCTTTCAAAATTTTCACTATTTTCTTTCTTTTCCTCTCAGTGGTGGTAGCCAATAATCCCATAGAGATCTTGGCTTTTGCTTCTTCAAAAGTTCCAAAGTAAGGTGCCTTTGTATCAATTTCCTCAGCTAGGAGGGCTATGATTTCTATAGTAGCTTCATCTATGTTGAGTTCATAGGGTAATGGCATTAACCATGACACCCTAGGTAGGGCTACCTGAGCATAGGTAAAGTTTGTGTCCACCAGAAAACATATATCTTTGCCTGCCGTATTTCTCAATCAAAGACATAGGGACTCTAGTCCTATTCCTCATCTTCTTCTTAAACTCAAGGAAATAATTATCCATTATCCCTTCAAAATCATCACCAATCTGGTTTATAAAATCATTTATTTGAATTGTGATGGGCTTCTTCTTATCCCATGTTACATCACCATGTGTAGGAAAACACTTCTTGACATAAAAGAATATACAAATCAGTAGGGAACCAAACTTACACATAGAGTTCTTCGCCGTCCGGATGGAGTTCAAGTTCTCGGAAAGTTGAGTCAGCTAGAGCTCGGCAAGGTCATATGTGTGCTTTTTCTTAATTATCTTCCATGCTTGGTCCACTGCCATACATGGGACATTGTCCAACCGATTGGATTGATAAAACTTGTGTGAGATGACTCTAATAGTGAAATCAATTTATGGATCAGTAATGGTGGAAATTGTCATGCCGTGTTTGTTCCAAACTGCCTGGGTGTTTGCTTGAATATCCTCTTTTCCTACACATTTCATCGTTCTCTTTCTGTCAATTGTAGGGTAACCAGTGACCTTGTGTATCATTTCCTTTATGATCTTCACCGGTCCATCTTCCAACCATAACTGCATGTTGTGTACTCAACCCAAAATGATCTTGATCTATTCTACTTTGAAATTTTGCAGGAAATCTAGGGCATGCACTAACCCTTGATCAGCAACAACCTTATGTTCTGGCTTCAACACTCTGTTGACACATAGTTTGTCATATGCTTCCCTAATATCATAATCACCAATTTCTCCAATTTTGCACATATAGCAAGACCTAACATCATTCATTAGTAACACATTTTCCGGAATAGAAGATAGGGCTCTTTTCAAATCTCCTTTAATTGCACTTTCTGACATTGTCTTGAATACTCTTGGTTTGCAAACTTCGTTCCTTACAAGTTGCACATTGAAAACTTCCATCCCTTGTTTCTTGACTGGTGCAGATGATGATGATGCCATTTTAAATTGTAATTTTTGAAAAGAAAATATTTGCTCAGTAAAGTACCTTTTTGTTAATAACCCTGTAGATCAATTTTGCCGATGACACACTGAGAGAATTCAGAATCACTTTGCTTAATCTGGTTGCTCAAACTCTGAATCACTCTCTGAAATCTTGAATAGCTTGGTGAAATAAAATTAACGGCAACTTTTTGCTTTATAGAATTTGAAAAAATAGGATTAGGGCCTCATAAATGCTCTGTAGAGATTTAGGTAGATTACAGTTGTCTCGGCAAACTCACAAGCTTGGTCGATATAACCGTTGCGATACAACTCGGTGTACATAGCATTTCGGCCATAGCAGGTGCTTGGCATACATTGATAGCTCAGTTTTTGACACTGATGCTTGACATCAAAAATGAAATTTTTTATTTTGCTCACATATGTCCTAATGCATCTTTATCTATGCTGATGTGGACTTTTTCTCCCTTATCTGTTAAGAACTGATGAAAGGTAAGGCTTTGTAAGTCTCAGTTCCAAACATACCTTTCAAGCTTAATTAGAAGAAGTGTGATCACCTGATCCATTGGATTGGGTGATTGCCGATGTGCTAGCTTTGCTTGAGTTTTCTTCTTCTCTCTTCCTCCATATCTTTTCCATCTGACTCTTCAGTTTCTCACGGATACCTTCATTTTGATTATTGTCATTGCTCGACATAGGTGATCTGCAATCTTTATTTAAATGATTGACCTTGTTACATTTGTAACAGACCATGCTTCCATTCATCCAGCTTTTAGATTTACCTCAAAAGTGAGTTTTCATGCTATTAGCTCCAATGTGTCCATACTTACCACAATAATGGCAGTTATACTAGGTGTTGTAATCCCAATTGTAATAGTTGTGCTTTGTGACTGGCTTTGTTTGCTCATTTGATGACCACCTTGGTCTAGATCTGCAATCAAATGCTTTGTGCCCATATTTCTGACAATTGAAACAACTTCCTTGAAACTTGGGTGAGGTGGATGAATTACTAGCTTTAGATCTACATTCATGTGCTTGATGTCCATGCTTCTTGCAGTTAAAACAATGTCCATTAAACTTAGGCTTAGAATCAGACTTACCATGTTTGCTTCTGCATATGTTGGCTGTATGTCCTAGCTTTCCATAGTGATGACATGTGGGCTTGGTGTTCTTTGGTTTAGCCATCTTCTATTCTCCATTCATTGATGATTCTCCTTCTTCAGTAGATGAATGTTCATTCAGTCCAAGTCCAGATCTATCACTGGATCTCCTAGGTGATCTTAGCAGTTCTTCAAAATATTTTGCAGCTTCATTGGGTTTGTTCATCCTTTCATTGATCTCTTTTTCAATTCTCAAATCATGTTTCAACTGATCATTCTCAGATCTTAGTTGATTGATTTCCATATCTTTTCTGCCCAATTCCTGATTAACCATCAGTAGTTGATTTACCATGTCTAGTTGATTATTAGTCAACCTTTGCATGTCACTTGTTCTTTCATCTAGTCTGATTGCAATTTGTCTTTTGTCTTCCTCGGCCATTGTCTTATCATCTTTAGCTTTCTTTTTCTGTTCCACTAATTCACAAAGTCTGATAGATTGAATTTCTTGTTCTCTCCTTAGAGTTTTGATGTCATCATTCAGTATGGTATTTTTCTCCAGTAGTTCTTTTATAGATTTGTCACTCTTGGCAGAGTTACCATTGTCAAATAATCCAGAGATGTCTTCCCCTTTGTACTGTGGCTCATTTTGTTGAATTACAATCTCTCTTCTCTTACTCAAAGATTTCTTTAATTCTCCTCTGGCTGCTTCCAGTTGCTGCAATGCCAGTTGTACTTCAATCTTTTGATTCTCTATGATCTTCCCCAGTTTATAAGTTTTCATTTTAAGATCTTTTTCCTCAAGTGGTTAGACTTCCTTAAGAGAAACCTTGCTGCTCTGATACCAATTGTTGGAAATATAAGTGGGAAAGTAATACTGAGAGGGGGGGTTGAATCAGATATTACCTACTTTTTCTCTTTTTGAACTGATCAAACTTTATACATGATAAAATAAAACTTAATCATTGTAAGCAACAAAACATATAAAGCAACATATATGAAACTACTCATAACACCAAAATTTTGGTAACCCAGAAACCCTTGAAAGGTAAAATTGGGGTGGGGATGACACCCACAAATCTTCACTACTATAGTAATAAGTTTTGCCTGTTAAGGCTTACAAAATGTGATCAAATCATGATCTACCCTGTGAAAGGTCTGCTCTGTCAAAAGCTAAAAGACTTGTATAGTCTACCTTGTTAAAGGATTTATAAACTTACAATAAAGTGAGCACTCGGTAAAGAGATTTACAAAAAGTCTGCTAAGACTACTCGGTTAAGAGATTTACCCTGATACACTGGTCAAAATGTCTCAGTACTTGATCTTTTAGTTTGCACTAATATGCAGATTACAGATCTCCTCTTTACTTTATACTTTGATCTCTTCTATCTGATCTTTCTTGATTCTATCCTTTCATTGCTTAGCTCGGTCACTGAACTCTGTCTGAATACTTCGCTATTCTAAATATACTTCTCTGATCATTTACTCATACTAATTCAATCTTAACTCTCTGATTCACACACTTATCTCTGATCTAGATCTTGCCCTTATATAACAACAAAAACATTTTACCGCTTCAAGATCTACGGTTCAAATTTATTTCTATTGCCGCCTAACTATACAATTTTTTGATTGGCTCTAGGCTTTACATAGGGATCAATGATAACAATATAGATGCGTAATTACCTCCGTAATTACCTCAATAGACAAAATACAAAACATTATTATCACCAAAAATGGTTTACCTCAATCATTGTGCCATTCCAAACTTGTATGTCAATTCTGGCTAACTTGGAAAAAGTTATTCCTGGCACTCAACATTAACTATACTTGGCATCGGTTGAACTTCTCTGTCACTCAGTAATCATTGATATATGTAACTCGACAATAACTATACTCTCGGCATATTACAAACATAGTGACCATGACTTTACTCGGTAGTACTACTGCTCGGTAAGTATACAATACAAAACTCAGCCTTTACAAAATGACTCGGTCGCAGTGATGACCAACCATCATTGCCTAGATATATGACTAAGTGTGAAACACTAATGGTCAACAAAAACTATAGAGATCTACACTATCATCAAGAAGTCTTCTAAACCAATCTCTGGCATCTTGAGTAAGAGATTGTACAAATAATTTCATTAGAACATCATCTTGCTCAACCTCATAATCATTAAGCATATCAATGAAGGATCTCAGATGTTCCTCACAACTTAGGGTGCTCTTTCCAGTAAACTTTCTGGTCTTATCTCTCAATTCATTGGTGACAAGATTAGAATATCCATGGATACCAGTAAAACAAATCTTCCTATATCTCTCAATATGAATAGGTCTTCTCTAAAAATTCATGTTAGTAGCCCCAATAGGAATTTCTATATTAATGACATTTCTACCCATAATTATATTCCTTTGCTGTCCAGATGCAACATGACTCATTCCAAGAGAAGAGACAACACTGCTACCACTAGAAACACCAATAATATTTTCTACAACACCAGAAGAAATTCCAGAAGGAATACCTTGTCCATAGTTAGATGTCCCAATAACCCTAGTAGAGGAAGCCTTTAGAAATTGGATTTTTCTTCTCATCTCTGCAACTGCTGCTTCATTTTCAACTTTTTCTAGTTCTTTGGTCATATCTTCTCGTTCCTTCCTTGCCTTTTACAATTCTATATCAATATTTGGTACAAGATGGGCACCCTTTGAGATAATGATAGACTCATTGATTTGGACTCCCACCACCTTCTTCTTTCCTTTGTTATTTTCATGTGTCACATGTTTAGTTGAGGTGGTTTCAGCTCTATTTTCCTTAGAAACTTCATAAGGGTGTACTTGTCTAATGATTGGATCATCACCTTCAAACTCATCTTGCTTCTATACCAATCATTCCTTCTCTTGGAATTTTGTTCTTAGGGCTCCTAAATCACCAAAAATGTCAGAATGTAAAGATATAGGACATACTTCTAACCTTTTTATCTTTTCTTTTGATACTAAAATTATTTTGAGTTGATTATCTCTTTCCAGAAGAGAATTCATAGCATCCATCTTTCTCTCCTCCTCCAAGCACCTATGCATAACATCTTTCTTTGCAGCTTCCCTCCAGAGAGAATCAAGTTCATTAAATAAATCATCATGATCATGAGTAGTTGCATTTGATTCTGATGTGTCTCTCAAATCTATAAGATTTATTTCATTGTAAGGGTTCTCAGTTTGCAGATGCATATTATGTTGTGTGTTTGATGGGTTCCCACACTAGCTTATACCTCTTGAATGACTTAATCTATCTTTCCCAAATGTAGTATGCCCAAGTGATGAAATACCCTTGTCTTTATATACCCCATCTCCTTGGAGAGGAGTATCAAAGAATCCATTAAAGTATCTAGTATTCTCAGACTCAGAACTCTTAGAGGAGGATTCCCTTTCTTCAGTAACTGGGTGTAATGGGTTGTTCACCTTGTCACTCTTAGATTTCCATGCAAAAGAATGGCTTGACTCTCCACTTTTCTTGAACCAACTTTTCTTATTTCTTTGAGGTAACTCAATATATAGATTAACCTTGAGATGTGCCTTGGTGTAGGACCTAGTATTTTTTCTTTTGTCATCCATCTTAGAATGTATTGTAAAATCACTGGTTTTGAAATATTTTTGAGTCACCACCCACTAGGGGAAATGAGTTTATCTTTAGACAAACCTTGAGAATCTAAAAGAAATAAGGTTGGACAAAAGGACAACTAAGTGAAAATCCTAATTAGGACAACAATAAAAGCACCTACACAACTCCACTCATAGTGTGAAAGAGTAAAATATTGTATACTTATTGAAACTTGTATCGAAGACACATTGATTGGGTTGATGACCTCGTAATGAAGATTGATAGAAATCTCTATGAAAAACCCAAAGGACATTCGGTCTGACACATATTATGTAACCTGTTGGTGTAATTAAATATTTACTAATTACATTTTACTTAAGTTTACTTAGGATAATGCATTTGCATATTAGTTGTCTTTGAGACACCTAGGAGTTTGCATTTCATTTTAGCACATGGTTAGGAGAATTTCCACTTAAGGTGTGATAGTTGTCATCAC
The DNA here is from genome assembly GCA_027943335.1 of Chamaecyparis obtusa. NCBI lineage: Eukaryota > Viridiplantae > Streptophyta > Pinopsida > Cupressales > Cupressaceae > Chamaecyparis > Chamaecyparis obtusa. The sequence continues at coordinate 201,328 of BSBK01000118.1, read as the reverse complement.
ATACCTCTTTGTGTGTGAGATCCACCTTTAGTGCTCTTATCACATTATCATCCTCTCATTGTTGCACATATTGCACATACTTTGATGTACAATGGAGGATGATCCACCTTTGGTGGACATGTGATTCCAACTTGTGTGAGTGATATCTTATCATCTCCTTATCATGTAGTCTTATTGCATTGCCTATATATTTAGGCACTCCTACTTTGTATTCAATTCAATTGGCTATAATTAATTATTTGATTATTTTCCCTATCTCTCTTGTGCTATCTCTTGAGCTTCTAGATCTTGGCATTTATTCTTTGCCTTAGGCAAATTCTTACATGGTATCAGAGCCATAGGAGTTTCATTATATAACCTGTTTGGAGAGATTTTTATTGCAGGTCAAAATTGGAGCTTGATGGTGCAAATTAGAGCTTGGAATCACATTGAGGAGGTCCAAAAACCCCTAAATCAAATTTTTTTTCATCCAAATCGGACATCTGAAGCCAAATCTAGAGCCATTTGAATTTTTAAGGTTCGGCGGCGACAATTCAAAAAAAATAATTTCAGAGGCAATTTTCAAACAACGATATCTCAGTCATCTGGACTCCTTTTTTCAAGCATTTTTTTTTGTTTTGGGGTAGAATTTCATGATCTACACAATGGTGTAGGTGATTTCTGATATTTTCTGAAAATCACAAATCTTGATTTTTACAACTTTAGAGGCTTCATTCGGGCTCATATGGACACATTTTTAGGTGCTATTTTTTTTTGAAAGTTCATGATTTTTTGTCTACTTTCCAAATCTGGTATCAATTTGAAAAAATTCTGAGTAGACATAGTACTTTCATAATTTGGTCTATTTTGGCCTATTTTTGACACTTGTAATTTGTTAGATCCTTGAGAGATCTTGTGTCTTATTTTTTTGAGTCTACTATAGCTTCATATTTTCTGTTGTAATCATCAAAATTAGAAGTCCACTTTGATTCATTTTGGAAAGTGGCAATTGTACATGCACTATATATAAAGTGCCAAAATCATCTATTTTGGGGGGGTTTTTTGGCTCATTGCATTTTGGGGGGTGCATTGATTTTTTTATCTCATTGTTTCATGTGAGAATTACATCATGGATGGTTTAATTAAGTTGACAAGAGGGAACTATAAACAATGGAGTGAATTAGTTCTTGCTCATCTTAGTGAGCATAACCTATTGTCCTATTTGTATGAGTATAGACCTAAAAGTCCTTCTTACAATTGTGACTCTTACTTAGAAGTTATTAAGGTTATCTATTTGAATATGGATATGGATGTTATGGATTCCCTTGATGACTATGAAGATGAAACAATGAATAATCTTTGGACTATTATTTGGGAAATGTATGGAGATCCACATATTTCTCCACTTCCAAAACGTCCAGAACCTCCAATTACAGCTCCTCCTCCTATTGATATCACATCTAGTGTTTCTCCTAATGATGCTTGCATTCACATAGCCATGGGTTCAGGTACTTCAGTGCAACAGGATATTCCTTGTCTTCCAGTTATAGTTCCATGGGATGCCTACTTGACAAACATTACAGGTTTGTTTGTGGAGTCCTACATTTCAGATTTGGGAGACTTTATTGATGACATTCATCTTCTCTTTGTTGAGGATGATCCTTCTTCAGTTGTTTTGAGGGAGCATGTCGACCCTCATCTTCAATCTCCACTTGATCCTTCTTTTAAGATTGACATGATTGTGGATCCTTTGATACAACATTTGGAGGACGTCTCTTTAACTTCAGAGAAGACATTTGACTCTTTGGAGATTAGTTTTCATGAGTCTCAAACTTCACTTGAGATGTCACATTGCATGGTTAAGGTCAACCATACTCATGTGTTGGAGATTCCTATTCAGTTTCCTGAGACATCATACATTTTGAGGATTCTTCCTTTAGATTGGGGAGGATTCATTGATCCACCTATGGACTTGTTTCTTCCTAAGGGGAGGAACATCATTTAGTTTTCTTGGTACAGTTTCTATATTGATCCAGGCACACCTATCATGGGTGTACATTCTACATTGAGGGGGGGCTTTCTTGCTTCTCTTCCTACTTCATTTGAGGAGGCATCTTTGTCTTTGGAGTTTGATCTAAATTCTTATGTGGATTAGTTATCATTGGTTCCTTGTTTGTCACCTTCTTCTATTAGACTTTCTCTTGATTGGTTCATGACATCTTTATCAACCAAGGACATGGCGACACTTGGGCATACTTCAGAGATATCATACTTTATTTGGATTCCCCTTCCTACTTCCTATCCACAATGGGAAGCCTTCTTACATCTATACTTGGTGTATCTTCTTCCTAAGAGGAGAAATGTTGTTTGTAGGCATTGGACTATGTTTTGTCTTCAAGCACTTACCATCCTTGGAGGAGATTAGTCATTATGAGGGGGATATCATGTCTCCTTGTTTCCTTCCTTTGGGGGGTTTTTTTATTGTATATGCATGATGTATGTCATAATTGGGGGGTCTTGATTACTCCATCCATGCATGCATCTTGTATTCATCTCTTTTTTTGGGGGAAGGTTTTTCCCATGAGGTTTTCCCTCTTTCTCCACTTTATGAGAGATTGCTTTGTTCTTTCATATTGTACATGGGTACTTAACATGGCCTAGTAGCCAGGACCCATCTTACATTGTGAGCTTAAGTGCATTCCCCTAAGTTGCACTTAAGGGGGGGTGTTGGTGTAATTAAATATTTACTAATTACACTTTACTTAAGTTTACTTAGGATAATGCATTTGCATATTAGTTGTCATTGTGACACCTAGGAGTTTGCATTTCATTTTAGCACATGGTTAGGAAAATTTTCACTTTAGGTGTGATAGTTGTCATCACATACCTCTTTGTGTGTGAGATCCACCTTTAGTGCTCTTATCACATTATCATCCTCTCATTGTTGCACATATTGCACATACTTTGATGTACAATGGAGGATGATCCACCTTTGGTGGATATGTGATTCCACCTTGTGTGAGTGATATCTTATCATCTCCTTATCATGTAGTCTTATTGCATTGCCTATATATTTAGGCACTCCTACTTTGTATTCAATTCAATTGGCTATAATCAAGTATTTGATTATTTTTCCTATCTCTCTTGTGCTATCTCTTGAGCTTCTAGATCTTGGCATTTATTCTTTGCGTTAGGCAAATTCTTACATAACCTTTACAACAATCCCCAGTAGAGTCATCATTTTGTTGGCTTCTGATTTGAAAAAATTTTAACTACCTTGCAAATGAATAAATGTACCTAGGGGTTAGATAACGTGAGTGAACAAGAGGAACAAATAGATAGAGAGATAAAGAAGATAAGGAGATAAAAAGGTTGCAAATAAAGAAAGAGATAAAATGATATAGAGGAAGACATGGATAAATATATGGTCAATTTGAGTGATAGAGAGATAAGAATATTAGGAGAGAGAGAGAGAGAGAGAGAGAGAGAGAGAGAGAGAGCTTTTAAGATAGTTGTATTTGTAGGTTTTTGGAAAAAAATGACAAACATCTTAAGGCATGCCATAAATTAATTAAATAATAAAAGGTAGGGTTCTAAAAAAGATGATTTTGAAGAGAGTTATCTAAATCAATATTCACAAAATTTTAATTTTGGAGTACCATTATGGGAAATGCCATTATCAAAGGTAGACTGAAGTATTTAGACATCATAAATATTATTCATTTTTTAAATGGAGACTAAAATTCTTTTTTTCATATATTGAGAATCAACAAATAATTTACATAGGCTTTTAGATTTTATCTCACATATATTAGATATATATTAAAAATTAAAATAAATAAAATAAATAAAATTAAATTTTTTAATTAAAAATTAAATGTATTTATGTATTATAAAAATTGGTAAGAACTGATCTTAGTCAATATGTAAGAAATTTAGTAATGTTTGGAAGAGCATTTTAGAAATTTTAAACTTTTTTTATTGTTATTGATCATCTCCACAATAATAGCAAGATTATGTGGTGCTCATGGTTGTGGATAGACCATGGACTCAAGCACTAGATTATGAAGGCCTTCCCTTTCATTGTCGGCGTTGCTTCTCTACTGGTCACATGGCCTCTGATTGCACTTTTCTACATCGTAAGGGTGCGACTACTTGCAAGTAACACTCATTTGACAGTCTTTGCTTCTGAATCTCTTTCTGAGTTCTCCTCTGAGGATTCATAGGCTACTGATGATGTTACCCCTGTGGAAAATCTTGTTGAGGCCCCTACTGTTGTTCAGGATTAGGCTTCTGCTGACAATGCCCCTACTGCTGCTCGAGACTAGGCTTCCATAGTTGTTTGAAGTTTTTCTCCAGATCATGCCCATATTGCCGATCTTGCTGGTGCTTTTTCCTCTGGCCTGGAGGACATATCCTCTCCCTCTACTTCTACCTCTTCTTTGCACCATGCTCTTGCTGACGCCACTAAGCTCTTACAACACTCTTGTCGTAGTGCTACCGATTACCCCAACGAAGTCTCCTCTATTGGGGAGCCTAAGAATAGTATTTCCGAGACACTTGTCCGACGACATAGAAAGAAATCTCATCCTCCTCTTGTGGTTTGAGTTTTCTATTTTCATTTGGACTTTTCTTTTGTGTTTAGTTTTTAGTTTTTTTTAGTCTTCTCTCAATACTTCTTATGCTACTTATGTGTTGTTAATGGCTTGATATTCTATTGTTGGGCCTTGTCTTTGTATTGGGTCAACCCCTTTGTTTTTTGGTTTGTTTTAATTCAAAAACATTATTAGACCTGTCATACCAAAATTATTATAATCATAGAACATATTAGTCCAGAAGAAATAAACATTGATACTTAGCCTCGGTCGATAAAAATACAACAATAACTCACTTCTTTGAAGACCATCATTATACTAAAACCAAGAAAAATAATAAAAAATTAAACCTACATGAGTCAACATAATTTTTCCAACCTAAGTCAATGCACCCTACCTTCTAATTTTTTCTATTTAATAGTTTATATGTTAAAGTGGAAGCCTCAAAAGTTTAAATGGCTTGATAAATCAACATATTTGATATGCATTAAATAAATTTAAGATATATATTCTAGTAAATGTAGTGAAAATCTAGGAACAACATGAAATAAACCAAACAAAAAATAATATAAAATACTTATTTTATTTTTTGGGCTAAACCATATGTCGTTAACATAGATATCACCTATGAATCATGTAGTTCACTTTGATTGAAATAGAGGGTTTATATGTGGTAGGTACCATACTTATCTTTTTTGACTTTTTATGTCATGCCCAAAAATTTGAGCAAAACACACCAATCAAAATTTTTCCAACTAACACTAAAGTTGTCTAGTTTAACTAAAAACTTGTAGTTTACAGTTTAAGGGTGAAGACCTTGAATGGGTCTAAGGAGCATCATGACCAACATTGCCTTGGTCAACCTCCCTCTAAGATTAAAGTCACAAATTTAATGTTCTAATTGATTTACCATAGGAACACTAGGATAAAAAGCTTGACTAAGTGTGACTATAGTTTGACTACAGTTGACTAAAATTAACCATCTAGTTTTTAAACATACTAGTTGATTTCAATAAAGAATACTAATTAAATTCTCCCTTTATTAATTTCCTAATTAAAAACGAATTGATCTAGGATTAAATAATAGTTTAACTATTAGATTGAAGCTTTATTAGAGGATATTTCAAATATGTTAATTCTAATGTGATGCTCTACCTGGGAATAATTGGAAACAAGGATCAAAACAAGCATGAATATTTTTTTTATAAGATAAACTAATAACATTACAACAATACAACCAACAGCAATGATAAGCATTAAAAAATATAAGAGGTGCAAGAAATATGACACAACTACATATCTATTTATGCAAGTGGAAGTCTTACAACACCCCAAAGATTTCCAAGAACACTACTAAAGTTCATGGGACGGTTACACGTGTCTACTAGTTCGCTATTGTTTAAGTGTTTAACCTGCAAGGTTCATCCAAGTTACTATGTTATCTATTTCCATAACAATGTTCTTTTTAAGCCCAAAGTACAATTCCTACCATGATTAGTCATACAAGTTCATTTACCAATTTATTCTCATAGACCTCATGAATGCATTTTACTTTTTTTTTTTTTTTTTTACCAAAGTGATCATTAGCTGATCTATTTTAACTGGGGAAGATTTATCTCCCAAAAAGGATACTCAAATATACACAGATATTGTAGTACCCCACCCCTAGTCCGATTTTATAAATGTTATGATTATTTTAGGATGATAGATTATATGTTAGGAAATCATTGATGCTTACGATTTTATTGACCCCATACTTGCATGTGTATGGTTGGTGTGTTTGTTTTATATTTCTGTTTGACGTGCCTAATGTGGTTGAGGGACATAGTTGTAGTTACTTTCTTGTGAGATCCACACGATTGACCGATCCCTGCCATTGTTTGTTATATATTTATATATGTATGTACATGCAGGTTCTGTATGCAGGTTTGCAGGTACCGGACATCGACTTCCCTAAATTGTCAGGACGAGCGTGCCCTATCGCAATATCTCAAATGGTAAGAGAGGAGAGATAATACACAGATCCAAAACCCTAACCTAAGCCTAATTGTCCTAGGATTGGACAAGTATCAGTTTGACTACCCTACCCGAATTCATCTAGTTGACAAGAATTCGTGGATCCCTATCTGGTGTTGCTTGGTTTTACTTTGTTTGATTTTACTTCGTTTGGCTTCAGTTGTTTTATGGCTTATGGGGTTGATTTTCTGTGATTTATTGATTAATGATTATAGTTGAAATTTAATATTAATCATGTTCCTAAGTTATTTGAGAAAATTTAATTAAAAGTCAAATATTTAATTATTGGGATTTAATTGATTATTTAATTGGTAATTGGATTTAATTATGTTTGTGTGCGTTATGAAATAATTAAATATTTAATTGCATGGTTTTAGGATGCTTTAAATATTTAATCTATTTAATATGAATTTTAATTATAAACATGTGCATTATTGATAAGTGAATTATTCTCAAAAGTTAACAACCTGTTTCAAAAAGTCAAAGTTAAGTTGTGCATGAAAAGTGTTTTTAATTATTTAATTATGATTTATTCTCAATTTCTAATTTGGAGTTGATGTGATAGTTAGTAGTTGAGTTATCTTTAGGGTTGCATGAAATGGGGAATTGAATTTCTATTAGGGAGAATTGCATTCATTTTAGCATTAGATAGATTTTGGAGGAGAATTCTGGGAGAGCTTGTGCTTTGGATTTTTGGAGAATTTTGTCTGTTGTGGTTGCTTGTTGTTTTGGCTTCATTGTGCATCTGGAATTTTGGGTGTTGCGTTCTTCATGGATTCAAATCTGCAAGTTGGATCTCTCTTCAGAGGAATTCTGGTCTACGAATCTTTAAAGGTTTTCTTTTTTAGTTTTTGGCTTTGGTTCCGAGGTAGGCTTTGAAATCCTGCTTGTTAGTTTTATTTTGCATCTGTCTGACATTCTTTGTTTGAGCAAATTTTAAAAGTGTCTCAGTAGTTAGATCTGTGTTTTCTGTGAATTTGGGTATTTAGAAAACCCTAGTTAAGATCATTTTATGTTTTTATTGAAATTTAGCATAGTAATGTTATGCTGGCAAAATTTTGTTGAAAGATTTCTCATAGATCACCTAGAAAATGATAAATTAATCCTAGATTATAGTCTAACTATAATGCTGGAGGAAAAATAGATCTACCCTTTAAAAGAAAATCAATTTGGATGAAAAATCCAATTCTGGTAGAAAAATTACTCTATGGTAAAAAAAAAAAATAGACAGTCAAATAAAAATCATCAAAAAGAAAATTTAAATTTGAGGTTTGACTTTAGTGAAAGTGCTTGATAATTTATATGTCCTTTAAAAAAAAGAGAGAATAGATTCTTATGCAAAAGAATCAAAGAATTTGTGAATATTACAAAAAAAAATCATCTGTGATTAATTAAATATTCTGTGTAATCTAAATTATATTAAACTACAGTACTTAGCTTCTTTTCTTTAATTAAAAAAACAAAATTCATTGGTCGGTTTATTCTCTTTAAAAATAAAAAAAATGTATTTGTTTTGAAAGAGATTGTTTAAAAAAAATTATTATAAAAAAAAATATAAAATAATTATTTTGGAGGGGCGGGGGCCACCACCCACCCACCCCTCGATAGGCGTAGGCCCTGCTGATGACCTGCCCGAGGGAGGCCCCACAGTAGCCAGTGCCAGTGGTTACTCCAAGGGAGGTTGCCGGTAAGGAGGCCGGCAGGGTGTGGGGCCCAGCCGCCCAAAACACTTTATTTTATTTTATTTATTTTTAAAGTTATTTAATATAATTTGTTTTATTAAATTTTATTTATTAATTTAATTTATTTTAGTTTAATCAGGTTTTATTTTAAATTTTAATTTAATTAATTTAGTTTAATTAAATTGTATATTAATTTAGTTTCATTATATGTTATTTGGATTAAATCTTATAATTTAGATTTTGTATAAATTTAAACTTAAATTAGACCTATATGTTTTGGTTTTAGATTTAACTTTATTTTAATTTAGTGAACTTTTACTACATAAAGATTAATAGCTAGTTTATTTGTTCTCAGCCTATACACATATATTTATACATCAAAATATGCTTATATGCACGATTTAATTTCTAATTTTAGAGTTTAAATTAAATTAGGCCTTTGGTTTTAATTATCAAATGCAACAGATATATGATAACTAGGATGTATAGATATGTGTAATGAAACATACTGAATTTGAAAACATATTGGTAATTGATGTGTATTTATTGAAATTGGGCATTTTTACTTTGTTAGATCCCTAGGCAGTCAATAGGGAATATTCTTTTATTTATGGCATTATCGTGATGTTTCTGTTTAGATTCTCCTAGTAGGTTTATGCATTTCTATATGTGGATTCAATTATGTTCAATGTGGAATTTAAATACTTATAGTTCAATTTCAGTAGTACTATGATGTGAGTGTTGTATTCTTCGTTCCTAAAGTGTCTTCTTTGGTTAATATGATATCAGGTACTAGAAGACCTAGGGGGAGAATAGAGGCCGGGGTATGTGTGAGATGGTTATGTTTTCAGCATTATGTTTTGATGTGCGAGTTTATTCCGATTATACCCGAACTTGACCATATAGGCTCATGATGTTTTGTATTCTGCTTATGGTGCCTTTGTAATCATTTCTAGATCTAGTGTGTGAAACTGGATTTGAGATTACCTGGTTGTGTACCTGATTTGATCTATGTGAGATCTGTGAGCCTAGGGTAGTTTACCTAGATATGTAGTAGGAGGTGGCTTGCAATAAGTGTCAGGGCACACAAGTGGCTGCCAGAATCACTTATTGTAAGTATCTATAATCAAGTGATAACTTAATATAACATTGAGAGATTTTAAAATGAACCTAATAAGATGTGGTTCCTCACCCAGGTGTTAGTGCTAGTACAGACTAAGATGGATATTGAGAAGATGACTAGCTGCCTTTAAAAGGCATGAGTTGGCATAGTTGATAGCTTCGTCTGTACAAGAGGTCATTGACACCATGTATGGTCACTTGGGTGCCAAGATCTAGAGAGATTACCAGGACAAATTTCAAGACTTAGACGTACATGATGACACCTCCCTATGCATAGTCTAGTTATTCTACAAGTGTTGGTTGCCTCTGGATTAGTGAGTCTTACATATCATTATACTTGTTGACCTTGAGTTAGAGAGCTTTCAGGATCTTTTCCTTAGCTTGTTCTGTTGAGGTTTTTTATCCGAGTGGGATTTGTTGTTATCTCCTTAGCATGGTGGGAGTGGACCATTTAGGTTCACGAGGTCGGGTGGTAGTGATTCTTTTACCATTTGAGATTCTGACATTTGTGTACTAGTGCTGGATGATCCCTGTGGCAGTTGTTCCTTCTTGATCTTCTTTGATGGAGTTGTACTCTTCTTCTTCTTCTTCTTCTTTGTGATCCTGTATCTTTGTGTCAATTTTTCAGAGATATCATATGTACTTCTTTTTGGTTATTGTATTACATACCCTGCGACATGTGCAGTGGATGTAGGTTATTATGGATACCTTATGGTACCAATTGTATTTATCTTATCTTATTGGTGATGTTGCATTTACCTTTCATTTGTTTATATGAGTTTGTAATTGTACCTAATCTAGATTAGTTAATTAATGTTAAAGTAATTCTACGTCATGGGACCCTCGAGTTTTGTAATCTATGATGGTTGTTAGTTTTATGTGAGTAAATGGTAATTGCTTCCACACTAATGTTTATCTTGTATGTTAACTTTAGAAAAAAAAAATTATTCTACAAACTTAGATGCATGTTTAGGTTAAGTTCTCTTGGGTTCCCTGATGGGGCATTACATATATAACTTAACACGCATGTGAAATTGCTCACTATCTAGGAAATGACTAACCAGATGTGACTCTGAATTTACCAGATACTACACTTATCCCAGATGCGACCTTATTCAGCCTAAATGCAACTTTTTGAAGATCTTAAGGAAAAAATAACAAGAAGGCAAAGAGAAAAATCCACACTAGGGAGTGTCAGAAACATGTATATCAAGGACTTAGGCACTCGAATACATTAAAAGTATAAAATACATCTAATTCAACATCTAGATCATCTAACATTTTAGATACATATTCTGATCATCATAAGAAGAACAATGACATAAAAAGCATAAACATTCACCATCAAGAGTAAACATGATCAAAGATAAATATACCTACATATACAATGTAACAATAGAAATGAGCACTCAAGCTCTAAGTGCTAAGGCTAGAGGAAGTACATCTCTATACACCGGTCTCTTGCAGTGGTATAGTTAGCAACGCCTCCCAACCATATGGTACCTGTAGGCCCATCCCCCATGCTCGTGGAGATAGTAGTCCAACCACAAACATAAGACAAACACGCAAACAAGGAGGTGGCTAACACATACGCCAAACAATGCATAACTCATAGGAGAGTACCATAACCCAACACTATATACATAAGTACAATTATATTACAACACAGAGAACACTCAACATGTGGACCAACGTCCAAGGAGCATACCAAGCATACTGATAGAACAACAGGGTCACTACTTAGTACTAAAAAGGGTCATCTCATCACAATGAAAAAATACATTAAAAAATGCAACAATGCACAAATCAAAAGGACTCAAAAAGTCATAAATACCATAAGGATCAAGTAGACTTAATTGGTCTCAATACCAAGGGCACAGGTCTCTCGGACCTTGACATAGGAGCATAGCTCAACTATATCTTGGATGTGGTCTCAACACCCTACATCCACATACCACATGAGAGTTCATTCTTAATAATGAGGTGTACCATCACAAGAGTAGAAGCAAAAATATAACAAAGACAAAATTACACCGATATAAAAAAATAAGCACTCGAGGCAAGAAGATTACATATTACACACTCTATAGGCCACATCGCCAAGAGCACAAATCCCAAGATGATCTGATAATAAAATTATGATATAAACATTCCTACATGTTCCATGACATATCTATTACCAAAAAATTGAGCAAAGAGGTCCAAAACACAAAAATACCAATTTATGAGAAAATTTGATAAGGGTTCTAAAATCAACATTTTAACTTGAAAGGTCACTTTCAGTCCAAAATATAAAAATACCCAGAATGTTCTATGACTATTCTGATTTTCCCATCCTTGTAGAAAAAACAACCTATATCAAAATCTAAGTCATTCCCAACATGACGAATGATGGGTTCTAGACAGCACACAAAATAGTGCGATGAATAAAAAGTCCAAAAATCAAATTTAAAATTAGGCTATGAACTAAAACCCGTTGGTCCAATTCTACCCAACAACACAGTTTTCAAATAAAAATTCACTTCCAAACACTTCACGGAAAAATATCACATTGCATTTTTTTTTATCACTATTCACATGAAATCCTCAAATGATTGTATCTATATGAGAATGGACTCTAATTGAGTCAAGTAAGAAATTTTATTATATAAGTCTATCAATCCACAAAATAATATAAAATCAAAACACCCAAATTTCACTTTTTACATTTTTTCAAATTTTCAAGCAAAACCATAAACTTTCATAAACTCCATTAAAATAACTTCAATTTTTAACTTTAAAGAATCAAAATTCTAAATGTACCCTTTGGTTTTAAAAGTGCCCAACACTCATCTTTTAACATAAAATTCACATTTTTACTATTTCTAAAAATTTAGGCAACATAACACTATTATACTTCATTTCTCTAAGATGCAAGCATACATATATTCATACAAACTCAATTGGGTGAAAGAAATACACGAGATAATAGGAAAATGCCTATTTTTTCCCCACTAAACTACTACAATTTATTTTAAGCAAAAAGATGGATTAAAACAAAATATATAGAAAGCCCTACCTTGCAGCAAGAGGAGAAATCCAAAATGGAAGGGAAAATATAAATATGACATGAAAGCAGATGAAAATCTCGACATAGTGTACCAATCTTGCCATGATTTCAATGAGCTGCTCCGTGCTCAAATCTAGCAAACGGATCGCACCCAACGAGAAAATCCTCAAATTGCTCACAAGAGGGTTTGAGCAATTTTTGCTCTCCCAAAATGAAAGTGTGAATATGAGTTCTCATTTCTCATTATAAGTCACTTTTTCCACTTAAAACCAAAAAAGGATAAAACAACTTAAATTAAAATAAATTAGAACCTCAAATTCACCCCAAACTCAACCCAGATTAATTTATCCAATTCTAATTAAAATGGAATAGCACTATGACAAAGTTATCAAAAAAATATAAAATACTTTATAATAATAATAATAATTAAAAATAGTATTATTAGTTAAATCATCTTCCGTGACAACTACAAGACTTTAATGCACAAACACAAAACTGGTCTTTCACAATATGTAATATGAATTCTGGATTTACCAACTTGTATTAGAGATGATATTGGCTCAGTATGAAAGGTCAGAACTGCTATCTCATGTTCCACTGTCAGGAACATAGCATACACTCAATCCCTACAATTGGGGGTGAATGTGTCTGGTACCTATTTAGTAACAATATACAAACATCAAGTGCATCTTCTCATGATATATAAATAGCCAAAGCACATATAACACATATAATCATAATGAAGGATAATGAGACATTGTGTAGATCTCGCAAGTAAGTGACTATGACTTTGTATCAATTCGTACCAGCACCAATGAGAAAAATGCATAGAAAGATGTGGTACATCATACACAACATAAAACCATACAATATTGTATTAACTTGAAGTATTTAAATAAATCATTTTTAACAATATGAACATATGTCAATTTAAATCTTCCTAAAATTTTTAGCGACATATAAGACACAATGTCTAAGAATTAGTGACAATCATCCTAACCTACTAATCTAATATTTTAAATATAAACAACTAATATATTTAATGAATAAAACACCATCATGAATATAATATTCAAAATGGTAAATAACAACAAGATATAACATCATAGTATTTCATTTATTACAACATATTCTTATTTAGATCAAATAGTATTTAACATCAAGTATACTTACCTTCATTGTACTTGCAATCCAAGGTTTGAGGCTCTATTACCTCTTTGCAATGATTGATTTGGAGAGGTACTACATTTTACATATAGTTGTTTAGACTAAGTTTACATTTTAATAGAGAGGAAGGATCGATACAAGATAACGTTTATGAAGAAATTTATAAACTAGTGCTTGTACCAAAAATAGGTACAATGGTTATGTCGATAGTAATAATATGTTGTAGAATCTGGAAACCCAAATATAGAATAATGATGAGGTAGTAGCTTTGTAATTACCCTGATGGAATTGACATATGGTTTTGGAGTTGCTTATCCTCAAAAAAGTTTACCACTATTAATAAAGCATTACAGAATGCATCCTAACATTTTAAGCTTTATTTGTACCTTCTTTTTAGTGGATGAGGGGTATACATAGTTCAATCACCTAAATAACCCTTATTGCATTTCATATAAAGTCGATCAATAGATATCCATGGTTTACCTTCATGCCCGCACTGGTCATCTTGATGACACTAAACTTTATTATTAAGATGCTAGATAGAACTTTGGTGGTTGTGTGAACATGTTTTCTTGGTGCATGTAGATCATATATGAATAGAGTATCTCCAACACTACATTTCAATTGGATCCCAAAAAAGTTGCAAGCTTGCAACATATGTTCTACTCTAAAATATTACACAGAAGTGGTTAGGTGTGCGAGGATCAAATAGTAAGGACATTGACGAAAGAGTAGAACTAAAAAGTTACCTAGATGTAGTTAGATTGAAGGCAATAAATAGTACATACTTTTTTCCGGGAGACAAATAACATCCATAGACAAAATATTTTAACGGACAAAAGAGCATAGTTTTATCCAAGTAAAAGTGTTTTCTTGATAATACACTACTTTTGAAGGGGTATTAGTTTTCCCACATATAGTTCAATAATATTTTCAAAAAAATAAATTATCCATATATTTTCATACATTATAAATAGAAAGCTAATGTATTGAATTTAGTCTAAGTACTTTTAATTTTAATTTTATCCTTAACATCTATATTATATACCTAAGTCATTGTCTATCTTGAAAACAATCAAGTAAGATCTTTGGTTAACTTCCAAGAAAAATTGATTGTAATCTTTCAAAGTTTATTTTCCTTAACATTAACTCCTCTTATTAATACTATCAATATCTTTTTACTAATTTTTAATTAATATATATTTTTTGATTAAGTGAGATAGGCCAAAACGATTGTTAATCTTGGAAAAAAATTGTATTAGAATTCTCACACAGCTTGAAAGCACTCTTATATACTAAACAAAATTGGTATGGCTACAGACTAGACATAACTATCTTTGAAAATGTTATCCTAATATATATATATATATATATATATATATATATATATATATATATATATATATATATATATATATATATATATATATATATATATATATATATATATATATATATATATATATATATATATATATATATATATATATATATATATATATATATATATATATATATATATCTGTGTGTGTGTGTGTGTGTGTGTGTGTGTCTTAACATGTAGTTTCAAACATCATTTTCTAGATGATAAGGCTTCTATCCTCTCCAGGATCAGAACTAGAAGCGATATTTAGGTTTTAGTGCATGGCTAAAGTCTCATGAATTTTGGTTGTTAAGTGTGTACAAAATTGTTCTTGTCAATCACCCCCTTAATGCTAAATATGAGTATTGGTAGCATGGATTTCTTGGGTAACCAAACTATTAATAGCTTATAAACGCATCTCATAGGAGAGGCTAATAATATTGCACAACCTATTATCATAAAAAATCCCATAAATTGTATACTTATGGAAGTTGATGCATACTTCACAAGAATTCTCTCGGCTTCATCATTTATACCTCCACTTTCAAGCTATTATTTGGTTAGAATTATGCAACAAATGCTTGTGGAGGCATTGAATAAAACTATGTAGGCCATTACTTGTTTCACCAGAACCAATTCCTTATTTTTAGAGTTTGAAAAATTTCAAATTACATTTTAAGAATTTAAACAAAATGAAACACAAACATGATCGAAGATTAAGCTTTGATAAAAGTAGACTCCTCTAGATATCCCAATAAGTTCATGTAAAATTTATATGAAGGAATATGCACAACCTACAATATTTGCAGCTCCAATATATCTGCAACACATGAAGTTTCCCAAATCTTAAATTCAAAAAGGAAATGATAGATATTTATAGAATTAAATAAAAAATAGAAAAAAAAGCTATTGATATACAAATTTTTAATTTCACAATATTCATTATAAAAATTATATTGGTCCCAGATAACAACATGCCCCAATAGAACACTTGAGCATCACTGCAAAATACAAGACCACTAAAAAAATGCCCCAAATTTTTGCACTGCAGAAACTAAACCCTTTAGGCTAGGCTCCCATGGAAGGGGGCTTCCTACAAAATAGAGTTGGAGACAGTTGCTATTTTTTAGGAATATTTTAAAGCTTGTGGTCCTGTTGGCTCCTGGTTTAGCATAATTTTAACTACATTGGAAATAAAGAAATGCACCTATGGGCTAGCTTACTTTCCACAATCAGTACACTCTAACAAGAACAAGGACCAATTGACAAATCTCTTCAGGCTTTCAACACTTTGAACTCTCTAGAATTCAGGCGAGTACACCTAGGATTAGGATCATTTACTTCTCAATCTTTCCTTTCCACTAATCCTTACAAAGAAGATAAATGCCCTTAATATCTTCTCTTAATTATGAAATGAAGAGATAATGTGAGAAGCTAAACACACTACCAAATCACTCACAATCTAAGCAAAGACTTTTGCATTTTAGTACTACAACTTGACTTTACTTTTTGGAATTGATTTTAAAATAGATTGAGAGACAAGAAAGAATATCTACTTGACTAATTCTCTATGATCAGTGCCTTATGCATTGGGCATATTTAGAACAAGTTCACACTATGGTTGGTGATCCAATCATTTACCTTACAAATGAAGATCAATTTATACTTAAAATCTTCTACTTGTCACAATCCTTTGTAATACCCTATAACTTTGTCACATTATACCAAGCATCTACTTAACTCCTTGAATTAAAAATAAAGTTATATATCAGGACATACAAAAACAAATTTGCAGCTATGATCTTGAGCTCTTTGTTCACAAGACATAGGAAGTTACAAACCACTACAGAAGGAGACAAGATTTAAAGTAATTTTTATGATAAATCTTGTATTAAGTTCCTTGAAACTAATACATATAGTACTGGACTGAACATAAAATATCACAAATGAATACAAAACACTGTATGCTTCATTAGACTCCTTGCAAGAAAAAATATTACAGACCTCTTCTATAAAGTTCTTGACTAAAAACCTATGTGATTTATCTTAGTTTTCTTAACCATATTTTTCCAATAACAAGGAAAAAACATTTCTAAATGACCTTGGGAATCCTTTTATAGAACAAAGATTATAGAAAAGCTTTGGATCATTTAGAGAAAAATTAGGGCAAGGTTGTCAACCACTACAACTTGAAGTAAACATGGAGTTATTGCAGAAGTGACAACAAGCAACTTGGAAATATCAGAATCCAATCTAATTGACATTGTAGGTGAAACCCTACCAAGAGAACCATAAGAATTGAACTTAATTCATTGAATAACCTCCTACAGGCAGCTTCACAATTAATGGCAAGACTATTTCACCTACGTTTGTATGGTTGGGGTTTGATCTTCTCTGATAGTTTCCCACACCATAAATCCTCCTTCCAGAAGAGTGTCCC
This sequence comes from Chamaecyparis obtusa, assembly GCA_027943335.1. Classification (NCBI taxonomy): domain Eukaryota; kingdom Viridiplantae; phylum Streptophyta; class Pinopsida; order Cupressales; family Cupressaceae; genus Chamaecyparis; species Chamaecyparis obtusa. Next base: position 183,915 of record BSBK01000118.1, on the reverse strand, counting down.
TTCAAATATTAGATTCAAGTGGTGATCAAAGGAAACAAATCTGATTTGATTGACTGCCATACTCATTCATCAATTTTCACTTGTAATTCTTGTCCTTTCCATATCTACAAAATTAGATCAGACTTGATCAAAACCCTAATTTGCATGGCTTGCCAACCCTATTTCATGTCTTTAATTTCAACCAGGGAAACACCAGATGTCATTCTGCAATTGGTTTGACTCACCTCCATTCCTTTAAAACTCACAATTTTACCACTGCTAAGTCACCATGTCATTAGATATTTTGCTAAGAATTTAAATATTTAAAAACTATAACTTCAACGGATAATAACAGGGTTGAAAAAAAGGCCGCAGATAAAAAAACCTTCTCGACACATCGTACGGTTTCCAAAAATCAATCAAACCTTTATTCTTTAACCACCATGTGGCACTTCCTTCTCTTTATCAACCTAAACTCGGTTGCCACTTACTTGGTGTCCTCAGTTAAATCTTTGCTTGATATTAATGCTCAGTTAAGTCTATGCTCGGTTACTATATGATCTCCACATCATTCTTCATGGTAGCAAGAACCGAACAATCAGGAAGCAACACATCACCAATATCTAGCGCTTAGGCCCCACTGCTTTCCTTCTTTATCAAACTTGGACATGCGACAGCCAGGCGTGATCCATTGAAAGGTATCCTTTTTGCTGGTTTTGATCGTGGGAATACGCCCACCATCTGATCAAAATTGATCTTTCTTTAATTTAACTATCTTTCATCTCAGAGATATGTGACATCAACATGCACACTTGTCAATCACGCGTGATCTATTGATCACTATTCAATGAGAAGATTTTCATCCTAGGAATGTGCCAACTGTCAGATCAAAATTGATCTAACAGTCCTTTATCTACCTTTATCTTTCTTTTAAAACTGGTCCCGTAGTCTCAGGGGGGACATTTATCAGCCAAGAGTGATCCTGCAATGGTTAAAAGGTTATGCATCTTCGGTTCAAGGCATCATGCCCGCCATTGGATCAAATCTAATTTGCTTGAAACTTTATCTATTTCTTTTTCTTTGACCTAGATCCACCAACTATTGCATGTCGCTCAGGTGTGATCTCGCAAAGGGTAAATACTTCACATCTTTTGTTCATGAGATCACGCCCACCATTAGATTAAAACATATCTGACTGGCTTTAAAACATGATGGAGACTTTGGAAAAATTAATTCATGGGAAATTTTAGACTTAGGAAAATACTTCATGGGTCCCACTAGGAAAAACAACTTAAAGGATTTGGCCCCTTTCGATGACTTAAAACCGACTAAGTCATTCAAAATGGTAATGAAGAAATAGAACGCGGGTAGGGTTTTGGACTTAAGAAAAAAATATTTTGAAACCCTTGTTAGCCCATTTTCCTGTCATTGCTAAAATCCTAAGAAAATGGTCTTATCCTACAAAAATCTTGTAAAATTGCCATGCCCTACTACAAACTTGTTTTGGTTAGCGAAGAAAATTTATGATGTCTTATGGCTTGTGAACTTATTCAAGGATAGTTCAAGGTGTGTGTAAGCTCCAGTCCAGATCACATGAATTTTGGTGCAAAAACTAGAGAGATATGGCTATTTTAAGGTCTAAGAAATAGGTCTATTCCATGAATAAGGGTTTCAAAAAATTGTCTAAGTCCACAAAACCCTAGCCAGTTCTATTTCTTCATTACCTTTTTCGGGCCACTTAAGTTCTCTTTCTACACGTGCCTTTTCCTTTTCCTTTGTTCACATGTTCTCCAAGTTCTCAGGTGTTTAGTCATTTCATTCAGTGACTCTGTGACTGCAGTGGTCGTGTCATCTCCTGATCTTGGCAGTTAGTGGCCAAACATTCAACGATTTGGAGAGCAGTTAAGTTTCCTTCAGTCACATAATCTCCAAATGAAATGGCTAAGGCACTTAACATTGAGAGAATAGGGGAGAATTGTTGATGCTGATCTTGATCGATGGATGACGCGTATTCTCCAAATCAAACTTAGGATTAGGCAAATATCCAACGAATGCGAGATTACCTCAGTCACGTAATCTCTGAGTATGATCATAGTTAACAGATGATCAAGGTTTTCCCTTTGTCGTTAGATCGCCAGATAAAAGATGAGTTAAGACCAAGCTTTGGGCGATGAATGAGAACCAAAGATGAAGGGTAAGATCAATGGTTGGCATGTGTTCTTGTGATTTAACTAGGTTCAATCCATTTGTTCAGTGATCACAAGAAAGCTTTGCTCACATGATCTCCATATTAAGTCCTGGTTAAGTAAAGTGTTCAGTGAATTGGAGATGGATTCAGTCGCTGAATCGCCAGATTGAGTTGGGTTAGAGATGAAGGATTGGAGTTTGAATATGAGTCGTTGATGCAGATAAGATCGGGTGGTGGTCGCATATTCACTACATGAAACCTCAGGTTTAGAAAAGATTGTGAGAGTATATGAATGCTTTGTTCGCATGATCTCTAGACCAGACCCAGGTTAAGTAAAATGTGTCATGACCTAGCGAATGCCTTCAATTGCCAGTTCACCAGATGACTTAAGGTTAAGGTGCTTGCCGAGGTCAAAGTGGGTCTAGTTGCCAGGTGTTGCTGATGTGCTTGCTTCTAATTGGTCATTGAGGGAAATGATGATGTGGCCGGTTATTTTCAAAAGGCTTAATTGACTGTTGTCGATTAATAAAGGCCACCTGATGTGCCAGGAAAGGACTGAGATCAATGGTCCTCTTTTAAACTTGACCAATTGACTATTGCAGCCAGTAATTTGAATTATTTAAGGGATTTCTACAAGCAAAGGACTGGTTATTAAATGCACAGGTGACTGATCTACTTGATTTGATCTTGTACATTGTCACAGTATGGTCCAGAAGTGATGCTTGACTGCGGAGGGTGCCTATGCCATGGAAAAATGGGTGAATCAGTCACACCAATTATGATGTAGGTGAAGCAAGCATAGAGCTAAAATGATGCAATTTCCAGCCTCTAATGTACCAGTCAAGATTTTGGCCATAAATGAGGATCAAATTGGATATAATCGCTCTGGATTGCTTGGCATGTCTTTTCTGCAGTAATTTCTTGATTGAATCCGGTTGGTGTGGTTATTGAAATCCTAACCTTGTCCTAGTCATCCATAGCTTGTTGCATCCTACTTTTTGTTAGGAATAAGGTGTCTCAACCTTGGATAATTCCTATTCTTATTATTTGTTTTGTAAAATGTATTTTTTGCAAATAATGTTGATGTGTCAGTATCTTGAATTGTGTGTAAGGAGATCATGGCTAAAATGGTTATGATGGATTCCTATGACACGTAAGAGCTATGTCAGGAAGATTCAATGATAGGTGAAGACATGTGGCAACTAATAAATTTGAGTACTGTACACTCTTCCCCAATCATGGGGTTCAGGGCATCGCCCTGAATTTTTTTTTTGGGGTTCCTATTTTCTCAGAGAATGGTAAAACCCTAATACGGTTATCTTTGGGAGTAGCCCTAAAAAGTGAAGTGCATGATATGAGCTTTTTTAGGGTTGCGAAGAGAGATGATGCGAGTGTATTGTTGGAACATTTTATGCTGTCGTGATTTGTCTTCAAGGGTTTAGAAATCTTCTGAAAGAACTTGCATTGCAAGTGTATTGTAAGCTGTAATAGTTTTGATCAATACATTGTGCAGGTTTTGGAGTGCTAGGGTTTTTACCGAAAGGTTTCCCCAGGGTATATCATTGTGTCATTCTCTATTTTTCTATATGTATGGTATGTGGTTGCAATATCTTTGTTAAAGTAGTTAACGAATCTGAAATTGTAAGGATTTAAAAGAATTTGCACAATACTCTCCTATAGAGATTAGCGTAGGAAGCTGTTTCCGCACCTGAGTTTCCTTACAAGTGGTATCAGAGCTTGATCAACTTTTGATCCTAGTTGTTGGGTAGGGTTTTCTGAGCTGATCTCAAGTTTGAGTGGGAGTTTTTTGTAGAGCATTCTGAATCTTATTTGCAGATTGAGATGGCAAGTTCATCATATGGAAGAATGGAGGTAGAGAAATTTAATGGCACTAATTTCGAGTTGTGGAAACTCAAGATGGAAGACATGTTGGAAGATCATGACCTATGGGAAGTGACTTCAAATGCTACAAGACCAACAACTATAGCTCAAGCAGATTGGGATATCAAAGACCATAAAGCTAAGGGTCTCATAAGACTCTATTTAACCGATGCAGTTCTTCTGAATGTTCTAGATGAGAAAACCGCAAATAGTTTGTGGGAAAGACTTGCGGCCGTGTATCAGGCCAAATCTCTGGTGAACAAGTTGTTCCTGAGGAAGAAGTTGTACTCTCTGTGAATGGAGGAAGGTGGATCCTTAATGGATCATTTAAATGCATTTAATCTGCTGGCTGCACAGTTGACATCAGCTGGTGTTAAGTTAGAGGAGGAGGATCGTTGCTACACACTTTTGTGTTCTTTACCAGATTCATGGGACCATCTTGTGATGGCTCTTGAAAGCATGTTAGTCACCTTCAAAATGGATGATGTGTTGTCTTCGCTGCTATCAAAGGAGATGCGGAGAAAGGCTTCCGTTTCAGAAAAAGAAGCCCTTGCTATTTGTGGGAGATCCACTGAAAGAGGGAAGAAAAATGACAATAAGTCTGACAATAAGGGTAGATCCAAATCCCATGGGAAGTCAAAGACTTCCAATAAGTCCAAGGCAAAATGTTGGAACTGTGATAAATCTGGGCACTTTCGTAAAGACTGCAAAGAGCTGAAGAAGAAGAAGAAAGGTTCAGATTCAGCTTCAGAAAGATCTCAAGAAGATGGCGATGCATTCATCGTAGCTTTGGCAGCCCATGCATCTGATGATGTGTGGTTGGTTGACTCGGGTGCATCTTTTCACATGACCTCTCATCGAAACTGGTTCTAAAAATATGAAGAGTTCAATGGTGGAAAGGTGTACTTGGGTGATGATTCTCACCTAAAGATAGTTGGACATGGAAGGGTCACTATCAAATTTCCTGATGGACGAGTAAAGGGAATCAATGGAGTTATGCACATTCTGGGTTTGGCACGAAACCTATTATCTATAAGTATGCTGAATGATGTAGGTGTGCAAGTTATTTTTTCGAAAGAAGGATGCAAGATGATGAGAGGATCGATAGTGCTTGCAAGGGGTACTAGGAGAGGTACCTTATTTCAGCTAGATGCATGTATTCCTCTATGTAATAGTTCTTCATCCTCACCATCTAAACAAGCAGTGAAGAAGTCTGTGGCTATTGGTTCCGATGGTAGTGCAAACACTTTGGAAGGTAAGCTTCCTGCAGAAAAGACAATGTTGTGGCATATGAGATTTGGCCACATTGGTGAAAAGGGTCTCAGAACCCTGAAAAATAAAAATATTGTTGAGGGGTTAAATGATTGCAATCTCAAGTTTGACTTCTATGAACACTGTGTCTATGGTAAATAAAATCATGTTCAATTTTACTCTAGTTCTCACAAATCTTCTGATGTTTTGGATCTTATTCATTCTGATGTATTTGGTCCTGTAAAAGTTCCTTCAATCTCCAAGTCTGTATTTTTTGTATCTTTCATAGATGATTACAGTAGAAGGATGTGGATTTATTTCCTTAAAAGTAAGACACAAGTCTTTAGTCGGTTCAAGGAATTTAAAGCTCTTGTAGAGAATCAGACTAGTAAGAAGATTAAGTGTGTGAGAACTGACAATGGTGGTGAGTTTTGCTCAACAACGTTTAAACAGTTCTATAAAGAACAAGGTATCGAGAGGCATAAGACAACTCCTTATACCCCATAGCAAAATGGATTTGCAAAGAGAATGAACAGGACACTAATGGAGAAGGCTAGGAGTATGCTTAGTGGAGCTAGTTTAGAACAAAGGTTTTGGGCCGAAGCTGTGGCCACTGCTTGCTATCTAGTTAATAGATCGCCTACATCAGCTCTTGTTGGTAAGACACCCATGGAGGTGTGGTCTGGTAAGAAGCCTTCAATTAGACATCTTCATGTTTTTGGTGTTGAAGCTTATGCACATGTTCCAAAGGAGAAAAGATCTAAGTTGGAAAACAAAGCTGTTAAATGTATTTTCATCAGATACAGTGCTGGTGTGAAAGGATACAAGCTTTGGGATCCTGTGACTTGTAAGGTGTTGTATAGTAGAAATGTTATTTTTAGAGAGCTAACATCTTCTCCTATTGTGCTACAACCAGATGAAAAAGAAAAGGAAAAAGATGTTGTTCAGTTGCCTCCTACCCCTGAGAAGACTGAACAGAGAGACCATGTTGGGCCTAATGATGAGGAGAGCTCTAGGAGCTCTGATAGTTTAGAAGAAGAGGAAGAACAACCTCAACTGCAACCCTTGAGGAGATCCATGAGAGAAAGAAAGCAACCAGAAAGGTTTGGTTATTCTATGTTAGATTCCAGTTGTGCCTTTGCTTTGATTACTAACACTAATGAGCCTAGATCTGTGAAAGAGGCTTTGGGCATGGAAGATGCAGGTTCCTGGATTGAGGCTATGGATGATGAGATGGCTTCATTGGAGAAAAAAAAAACTTGGGACCTTGTACCTTTGCCTAAAGGGAGAAAATCTGTTGGCTGTAAATGGGTGTTCAAGAAGAAATTCTGTGCAGATGGTAGTGTTGAAAGGTACAAAGCTAGATTGGTTGCAAAGGGGTATTCATAGGTAGAGGGAATAGATTATGGTGAAATATTCTCTCTTGTTGCAAAGTTGACATCCATTAGATTTCTATTATCTCTTGCTGCATCATATGATTTAGAGATAGAACAGATGAATGTGAAGACAACTTTCCTTCATGGTGATTTGGAGGAAGAGATTTATATGTCACAGCCTAAGCACTACATTGTTAAAGGTAAAGAATCCTTAGTTTGCAGATTAAAGAAATCTCTATATGGTTTGAAGCAATCTCCTAGGATGTGGTACCTTAAGTTTGATGCCTTTGTGTTGTCAATTGGATTTGTAAGATCAAAATCAGATCATTGTGTTTATTTCAGAGTTGAAAATGATCGCCTTCTTTTTGTTGCATTATATGTTGATGATATGTTGCTGTTTGGGAAGGGTAAGGGTATGATTTCTGATTTTAAATCTCAATTGTCAGCATAGTTTGAGATGAAAGATCTTGGGGCAGCTAGGTACATCTTGGGTATGGAAATCAGTAGAGACAGGTCTAACAAAAAACTTTGGTTGAGTCAGAGTAAGTATGTGAAGTCTGTGTTGGACAGGTTCAGCATGGCAGATTGTAGACCACTATGTGTTCCTATTTCTGTGGGAACAAAGTTATCTGTAGATGATTGTCCCAAATCTCCTAGTGAGGTGGAGGACATGAGTAGAGTACCTTATGCTAGTGTAGTTGGTAGTCTTATGTATGCTATGGTTTGTACTAGACCAGACATTGCCCAAGCAGTGGGAGTCCTGAGTCAGTTTATGGCTAACCCTGGATGGATACATTGGGATGCAGTTAAGCGAGTATTCAGATATTTGAGGGGTACATCAGATTACTCCATATGTTATCATGGTAACTCTTTTGGATCTCCACATTTAGTTTGTATTCGTGGATTCAGATTGGGCAGGTGATATTGACAGTAGGAGATCCACCAGTGCTTATGTGTTCACTATGTTTGGTGGTGCCATTAGTTGGATGAGTAAGAGACAACCTGTGGTTTCTTTGTCCACTACAGAAGTTGAGTACATGGCTGCTACTCATGCTTGTAAAGAAGCCATTTGGCTTAGAAGATTGTGTTCTGATGTTGGTGTTGATGCAGAATACATTACTATTTGGTGTGACAGTCAGAGTGCTATTTGCCTTGCAAAGAATCCAACTTTCCATGCCAGAACGAAGCACATTGATGTGCAGTTTCACTTTGTGAGAGATATTGTGGAAGATGGAAAGGTAAATTTGGAGAAGGTAGATATTGTGAAGAATGTTACTGATGCATTAACGAAACCAGTGGGCACTGAGAAGTTTAGATGGTGTTCGGAGTCTATGGGCCTTTTGGCCTATAGCGGTTAGTTCCTGTTATGTTCCTGTTACTCTTACAAGGTGTTAGACAAGTGGGAGAATGTTAGGAATAAGGTGTCTCAACCTTGGATAATTCCTATTCTTATTATTTGTTTTGTAAAATGTATTTCTTGCAAATAATGTTGATGTGTCAGCATCTTGAATTGTGTGTAAGGAGATCATGGCTAAAATGGTTATGACAGATTCCTATGACACATAAGAGCTATGTCAAGAAGATTTAATGATAGGTGAAGACATGTGGCAACTGATAAATTTGAGTACTGTACACTCTTCCCCAATCGTGGGGTTCAGGGCATCGCCCTAAAATTTTTTTTTTGGGGTTCCTATTTTCTTGGAGAATGGTAAAACCCTAATACAGTTATCTTTGGGAGTAGCCCTAAAAAGTGAAGCGCATGATATAAGCTTTTTTAGGGGTGCAAAGAGAGATGATGCGAGTGTATTGTTGGAAAGTTTTATGCTACCGTGATTTGTCTTCAAGGGTTTAGAAATTTTTTGAAAGAACTTGCATTGCAAGTGTATTGTAAGCTGTAATAGTTTTGATCAATACATTGTGCAGGTTTTGGAGTGCTGGGGTTTTTACTGAAAGGTTTCCCCAGGGTATATCATTGTGTCATTCTCTATTTTTCTGTATGTATGGTATGTGGTTGCAATATCTTTGTTAAAGTAGTTAACGAATTTGAAATTGTAAGGATTTAAAAGAATTTGCACAATACTCTCCTATAGAGATTAGCCTAGGAAGCTGTTTTCGCACCTGAGTTTCCTTACAATTTTTAGGGATCCCAAGATGACTAGTGACTACATATAAAAGCTTGTTATTTTTTTCAAATGATGGTGAAATTGGTAACTGAATAGAGAGATCTTGGATCTAGGGTTTGGTTCTAGCATTTTGCCATTTTCAATGTATTGATACTGGAAACTTTAATGAGAGTACACTTGAATTCCATCTCAGATTTGTGAATGTCTTCTTGTTTTGATCTTGAATTCTTATATGTTAATGTTACAAAGCAAGTTAATATATGGTTTACAAAGTAAATTGTGAAGTTTTTCTTGAGTTCCTTCAAGGAAGGATTAAATTCTTCAGGATAGAATTAGAGAATTCTTAGTTCTTATGAGAATTTGATGTCTGAATGTGAGAGTGAGAGGAATAATAGGCAAAGCACTTATTCTAGATTTGGGTGTGTTTGAGTTAAGTTTTTTGTTGATGTATGTTGTATTTGACTCTGTGCCCTAGGATACGACACTGATCTATTCTCAAGAAGTATCTCTTCATCATCAATCAACTTATAAATGATAAAATATTTTAATCAATGTGTCAAGGACATCAATGCTTAATATTTAGTGATTCCTTTAAGAAGTAAATCCAAGGTACACCCGCTTGAGCATTAAAGTTCAAAGTGTAGGTAGACTAATTGTTACTCATTTTTTTCTACTGATTGCATCATAGGAAAAATGAAACATATCAAGTGTGAAAGAGGTACACATTTCGTCATATGCAGTGAATTCAAGTATACAAGTTTTTAGTTCAGGTGTTTTGTTGTATTCAAAACTTTAAATATTACATCTTTTGATACAATTGAAATGATGTATCTGCTGAATATAAATTTCTCACACAAGACCGTGAGAATGATCTTCACTATTCCTATGTACATATAAGCATGAAAGGTAATATAAATGCATAATAATAGTAAGGGTCTAGCCATTGCTTGGGGATATATGGCTAGTGTAGATCTTCTTGGTCTGTCTTGCTTTGCATCCGTTCGCTGTCCTTGTATCTCCATAGTGTCCAAGACCTGAAAAGATAAAAGAAAGGGTTTAGATCTTTTAAAGATCTAAGCAATGGTTGTTCCTATACTACATACATGCACTCATACTATCTGCCATACCCTTACCTACATAGGAACAGTCAGAATCATTAGAGCAAAGAAATTTTATACTTATCCATTTGTTTCATGTGCAGATAAGGTTCTAACTCTGAAAGGTATGTGCCCCTGACCAAGGCTCCCTTAAGGGTACGAGCCCGACATGCCTTTCAGAGTTAGAATCTTATATAACAAGTGAAAGGAATTCATGTTTGCTTTCTCAAGAAGTATGTTTTAGAATAAAAGAACATCATTATGATATTGTACTAAACAACAGTTCCAAATCAAGAAAATTAAAAAATTTTCACATGGTGTCAACTCTTGCAGCAAAGAACAGTTAGAAGTTTCTATAGCAGGCAAAGAACAAGTGATGTTTCAATTGCAAATTGTCTCAGAAGTGGCCCAAAATAGTAGCATGTCAGTTCAGATTTTTATTTCTTTTCTAAAAATCTGTACTCGGTCATGATTTTTCAAACATAAGGGCAGCCACACAAAGAACAAAAAAAAAAACCCAAAAATCTTTCATGTTCAAATAACCAGTGGCAGCTATATGATTGTTTTTCATCATTTTTAATCTCAGAGAATGCATCATTTCATATGTTCATTTTTGTAGAGGAAAAATAAAGGAAGAAATTTGCAATGAAAGAGCAGAAAAAAGTAAAGTGCAGCCTCGAGGTTTTTCCAGATTTTAGAAGATCCCATGAAAATATGAGGAAGATGCCAAGTTGTTTATGGGAACTTCTAAAGATAGCTTCATGAGAGAAAAATGAGAGAAAGTCTGCAATAACTTTGAAAATGGATGTATTTTTAACTACATAAAACCCAGAAGAAAGAAAAGCGGAGCTTTCCATTTTCAGATTTTTGTGAAATCAGAAAAATGCAGAGAAAAATTAGAAAAATGGCTTACCTTTGAAAGCCAATGTCTCAGATTTAAACAAGAAAGGATCAAAGACTTCTTCAGCTGCATATAGAAGAGCTGGAAATAACCTCCATGGCTGAAGATCCCATGAAAATGTGAGGAAGAATGCCTAGTTTTCAAACAGCAGATCACTCCCGTATTTGGAGTGATAAAAGGATCTAAAACCCCTTTCATTCTCGTATGCAACAAAGAGCAAAAAGATAGCAGAAGCTTCATTAATGGTGGCCAAGTTACAATAGAAAAATCGCAGGCAAAACTCCATTCATGGCTGCCAAATAGTAGCAAGAAGACTCCAAGAGAAGCATGAGAAAAAAGCACTTCATCCATGGTGTAAGCAAAGACAAGCAACAACAAAAAATTAGTCCAAACCCTCATTTCCTTCTTCCCATGGCGGCAGCTCTTCTCTTCTCCACATTTTGCAAAGTGAAAATGAAAAAAACTAAAGACTTTAGGTTTCTTAATGCCTAAGTCTTTCCTCACATGAAACGAAAAAGATTTTTGCTTTTCATTTTAATATTTTTTCATTTCTCCCTAAGTTTTTACGCCCATGTAATGGGTTTGTATTAAAACAAAATATTTGCATTTTAAGTGATAAAGTGTTATCACTTAAGTTTAGTTTTAATTTTTGCATTTTATTTGTTTCTTTTTATTTTTTAGAAGTAAAATGTTAAATACTTTATTTTTTGCACTTAATAATAATTACTAGATATTTTATTATTACTTAATCTATTATTAAAACAATCATCATTTATTAAAATAATAATAAAATAAATAACATAATAATAAATTATTATTTAATAAATATTAAATAATTTATAATTCATTTACGAAATATAAATTATTTAATAAATATTATTATGCAAAAAAATAAATATTTATTTTTCTTTTGAAAGTTAAAAAGCAGATATTTTGCAAAAGCTTATGACTAAGTGTTGAGTCATGAGATGAGGATAAGAATTAGCTGAGATATTATTTTTCAGATATTTTTAGATATTTTTGAGAGGCTAAGGCTGGGAAAATTTGTATAAGTATGGGTTGAGGCTCATTTGTAGGGGGGAGTTCTTACCATTCTTCCTTGTTGTATTGTAACCTGTTTTAGGTTCTTTTAACAGGATTGATGAGCTTTGTAACTTAGTTTTCAGAGTTGTATACAACTATAAGCATCATTTGTCCAATACATTTCAATTATTTTATCTTCTCAAGGCTTGTTTCATTGTGTGTAGAATATAGATGGTTAAGTGTTTTTGTGAAATCCTATTTATTTCCTCTTACATTTACCACTTTTAGCACCTTTAGACAAGATATGTCATACTTTTGCAAGTGATCTAGTTGTGTGAGTGATGTAAACAACACCCAGTTGTGAAACTCTTGTTTTCTTTCTTGGGTTTGTGAGCATTTGCACCTTCTTTATGAAGTTCTTATGTAGAGGTATGGGTAATTTTTGAGTTGTGTTATTGTATAGCTAGGATTTTTGAGCACATGTACACAGATATGGATGTATCAGTTTGGAAGATATATTTGGTATATCACCTTCTTTTCCAATTTTATGCAAGTTTTTTCCTTTAAGTTTTTCTATCCCTTTTCCCTCCAAGTTTCCAATTTTATTAGCATAGGGTGAAATACCAAGTTTATTTAATAGGAGCCGGCCTAGAACCCAGAGGTTCACCCACAGCTATAGGTTTACCCATGAACTAGTGATTGATCCCATGTTCTCCAGAAATCCTAAGTGTTTCGGTGCTTAGGGGAGGGTGCAATTTTTGAAGTTAACAATTTTGGCACGCCCGGTGGGACCAAAGAGCTATTTCTGAGCTCTTTTGAGAAGTTATTCTGCTACTGTTTGGTGTGGACAATAGTAATTTTTGCCTTTGGAGGCAAGAAAAAAGAAGATCTGGCGACTCTGAGGTTATTTTGTACTGGTTTCAAGAAGATTCAGTGCTGGTTGCAGACCTTCAAGAGGTCATTTTCTACTGGTTTCAAAAGATTAAGTGTTGGTATATGTTTTCAAAATATTTTATATTCAGCTTTCCAGCTTACTACATGCATAGAAAATGTCAAATTATTATAGACAGCCACAATAATCACCCTCATATCATGAAAATAGTCCTCAATTGACCAATCTTCAGCCATATGAAAATCATCCTAAACCTATTTTTACTCCAAGCTATCATACCTTAGGAGGTTATGAATATATCCAACATGCCCCAGATCAATATGCCCTTACACATGCTTATGAGTAGGCTCTCCAACAAGAGGGATCATGGGCATATAAGAAACAACAAGAAAACCTAGAACATCAAGCTCATTATACTTGCCACCCACCCACCCCTGCCCAATTTCCTACTCAACCTGAGAAATTCCAAATCCAGCAAGTATTTCAAGATTATAGAAATGATCAACAACACCTAGAAAGTCTAGTGCTAGATTTGGCCAAGTAGTTGGCTAATTTCAAAAGACAACATGAGATAGATGCTGAAAGGTATGAGCGAGAGTTATTTGAACAACAAGTTGCAGAAAAAGAAGAGAAAATGAGGCAATTAATTGGAAGACATCAAGATTTAGAGGCTCATGAAGCTTCTTGTACCCCAAATCAGTCTGCAATAGAGGCCAAGCTTCAATGGCAACCTCAATGGACTCGGCAGCCTAATTATCAGATGTAAAATCTTGCCAAAGATACCCCTTGTGCACCAGTCCAAGGTCAGGAAGTTGAAGGTAAGATTCACGTTGTTGTTTTAAATTCAAGACAACAAGAGGTAGAGATTCAAGAGTATGAGTAGCAAAGGAAAATATTTGAAGAAGATCTTGATCGCCAAATTGCTGGAAAGAAGGAGTTGAGATTACAAGCTACTGAACAAGGGGGTCACAAGTTCAAAATTCCAAGTTGGAGGACTCCCCTACCTCAGAAGCCTATAAATGAAGAGCCTTCCAAGCTTTCATTCCCAAGATTTTCTAATATCATTCTAGTACAACCTATTATAGAGCATTCATAGTCTTGTTGTGATCAACAACAGAATGAGGATTATCAAAGAAGGCTAGTTGAAAATGAACAAAAAATAAGTGAATATGATCGGTTGGGGCAGCCAGTTCAAGATATAGTAGAGAGGGTTGGTACAGAGGAAGAGTCTATGTTTTTATTTGATGAGCTCCTTGATTTTTGTTGAGAAAGAAGAAGAGGATATGGTCCTGACCACATCAGAAACAAGTTTGCAGCAGCAAGAGGATGTGGATCATCATGATGACTTGCTGTTCCATGAGGTTGCAGTTATAGAGGAGGCTGTCCAAGATGAGGAAATAAATGAAAACCTTGAAGAAGATTATTTTTCCAGCATCATAGAAGGTTTTTGTAAAAAATTGGGTGATAAATAATTGTTTCCTATGGTAGAGGATTGTGAGTAGCACAATCAAATGAAAGAGGCAGCCATGATTTCAGTTAAGTTACATGGAGAAACTCCTTGTGAGGTTGAGGAAATAATTCATAAAGAAGAGATCAATAAAGAGAGTTGTTTCATCCTTTCAAAAGGCTTCCCAATTAGGAATTTTCTGATAACTGAAGCCAAGTATGAAGAGGTTGTTCAAGAACAGCAAATTGCAGCCCAAGAGAGCCAAGCTCCACTCGCATACCCACTTCAGGAAATTTTCATGCATAATCAACTTTCTGAGGTAGAGGTCTTTGTTTTTATCTTTCAAGAACTGTTCCATTTGATTATGAAGAATCTTTTCATTCTTTCCTTAGCCATTTACAAGTTTGTAAAATATTCCACATTGGGAAGGAAAGGAAGATATTTCAGTGAACCAGTCAATGGTTTTGTCTAATCAAGTTTTATGCTTGGTTAGGTAGGATAGGATAGGTTTTGTTTTTGTTTCCTCTAAGTGCTGGTTGCATAGTCAATTGGTAGTTAGCTTGCTTTCCATGTGGTCAGAGTAATAAAGAGAAAGCAATGTTGAAATTCATCATATTGGTATAAAGTAAGGATCTATAACAGAAGATAGAAGTGTACTCCACTATCTCATATCATATACATTGCCTTCATACAAATATCATGAGCTACAACAATGTTTTCAGTTAGCAGTTTTCTAGTTCAGTTAGTTTTGAATTTTGGGATAGCTTGTGGTTTCAATTTTTAGTTTGAGAGGTTTGGTTCCAGGTTTAGTTTTTTCCAAAATAAGACTCTGTGCCCAATGGACTGGATAAGGCTACTAGTTTTTATGTCTAGCAGGAAAACATTTAGCAGAAATCGCCAAAGATGTTACTCATTTTTTCTACTGATTGCATCATAGGAAAAATGAAACATATCAAGTGTGAAAGAGGTACACATTTTGTCATATGCAGTGCATTCAAGTATACAAGTTTTTAGTTCAAGTGTTTCATTGTATTCAAAACTTTAAAGATTACATCTTTTGATACAATTGAAATGATGTATCTGTTGAATATAAATTTCTCACACAAGACCGTGAGAATGATCTTCACTATTCCTATGTACATATAAGCATGAAAGGTAATATAAATGCATAAGAATAGTAAGGGTCCAGCCATTGCCTGGGGGTATATGGCTGTGTAGATCTTCTTGGTCTGTCTTGCTCTGCATCCATTCACTGTCCTTGTATCTCCATAGTGTCCAAGACCTGAAAAGATAAAAGAAAGGGTTTAGATCTTTTAAAGATCTAAGCAATGGTTGTTCCTATACTATGTACATGCACTCATACTATTTGCCATACCCTTACCTACATAGGAATAGTCAGAATCATCAGAGAAAAGAAATTTTATACTTATCCATTTGTTTCATGTGTAGATAAGGTTCTAACTCTGAAAAGTATGTGCCCCTGACCGAGGCTCCCTTAAGGGTACGAGCTCGACATGCCTTTCAGAGTTAGAATCTTATATAACAGGTCAAAGGAATTCATGTTTACTTTCTAAACAAGTATGTTTTAGAATAAAAGAACATCATTATGATATTATACTGAACAACAGTTCCAAATCAAGAAAATTAGAAAATTTTCACATGGTGTCAACTCTTGCAGCAAAGAACAGTTAGAAGTTTCTACAACAGTCAAAGAACAAGTGATGTTTCAATTGCAAATTGTCTCAGAAGTGGCCCAGAATAGCAGCATGTCAGTTCAGATTTTTATTTCTTTTCTAAAAATTTGTACTCGGTCATGATTTTTCAAACATAAGGGCAGCCGCACAAAGAACAAAAAAATAACCCAAAAATCTTTCATGTTCAAATAACCAGTGGCAGCTATATGACTATTTTTCATCATTTTTATTCTCAGAGAATGCAACATTTCATATGTTCATTTTCGTAGAGGAAAAATAAAGGAAGAAATTTGCAATGAAAGAGAAGAAAAAAGTAAAGTGCAGCCCTGAGGTTTTTCCAGATTTTAGAAGATCCCATGAAAATATGAGGAAGATGCCAAGTTGTTTATGGGAACTTCTGAAGACAGCTTCATGAGAGAAAAATCAGAGAAAGTCTGCAGTAAATTTGAAAATGGATGTATTTTTAACTACATAAAACCCAGAAGAAAGAAAAGCAGAGCTTTCCATTTTCAGATTTTTGTAAAATCAGAAAAATACAGAGAAAAATTAGAAAAATGGCTTACCTTTGAAAGCCAATGTCTCAAATTTAAACAAGAAAGGATCAAAGACTTCTTCAACTGCATATAGAAGAGCTTGAAATTACTTCCATGGCTGAAGATCCCACAAAAATGTGAGGAAGAATGCCTAGTTTTCAAACAGCAGATCACTCCCGTATTTGGAGTGATTAAAGGATCTAAAACCCCTTTCATTCTTGTATGCAACAAAGAGGAAAAAGATAGCAGAAGCTTCATTAATGGTGGCCAAGTTACAGTAGAAAAATCATAGGCAAAACTCCATTCATGGCTGCCAAACAACAACAAGAAGACTCCAAGAGAAGCATGAGAAAGAAGCACTTCATCCATGGCATAAGCAGAGACAAGCAACAACAAAAAATTAGTCCAAACCCTCATTTCCTTCTTCCCATGGCGGCAGCTCTTCTCTTCTCCACATTTTGCAAAGTGAAAATGAAAAAACTAAAGACTTTAGGTTTCTTAATGCCTAAGTCTTTCCTCACGTGAAATGAAAAAGATTTTTGCTTTTCATTTTAATATTTTTTCATTTCTCCCTAAGTTTTTACGCCCATGTAATGGGTTTGTATTAAAACAAAATATTTGCATTTTAAGTGATAAAGTGTTATCACTTAAGTTTAGTTTTAATTTTTGCATTTTATTTGTTTATTTTTATTTTTTAAAAGTAAAATGTTAAATACTTTATTTTTTGCACTTAATAATAATTACTAGATATTTTATTTTTTATTATTTTAATAAATAACATTATTATTAATAATATTATTAAGTGATTTTATTATTACTTAATATATTATTAAAATAATCATCATTTATTAAAATAATAAAAAAATAAATTACATAATAATAAATTATTATTTAATACATATTAAATAATTTATAATTCATTTACGAAATATAAATTATTTAATAAATATTATTATGCAAAAAATAAATATTTATTTTTCTTTTGAAAGTTAAAAAGCAGATATTTTTCAAAAGCTTATGACTAAGTGCTGAGTCATGAGATGAGGATAGGAATTAGCTGAGATATTATTTTTTAGATATTTTCAGATATTTTTGAGAGGCTAAGGCTGGGAAAATTTGTATAAGTTTGGGTTGAGGCTCATTTGTAGGGGGGAGTTCTTACCATTCTTCCTTGTTGTATTGTAACATGTTTTAGGTTCTTTTAACATGATTGATGAGCTTTGTAACTCAATTTTTAGAGTTGTATACAACTATAAGCATCATTTGTCCAATATATTTAAGTGATTTTACCTTCTCAAGGCTTGTTTCATTGTGTGTAGAATATAGATGGTTAAGTGTTTCTGTGAAATCCTATTTATTTCCTCTTACATTTACCACTTTCAGCACCTTTAGATAGGATATGTCATACGTTTGCAGGTCATCTAGTTGTGTGAGTGATGCAAACAACACCCAGTTGTGAAACTCTTGTTTTCTTTCTTGGGTTTGTGAGCATTTGCACCTTCTTTATGAAGTTCTTATGTAGAGGTATGGGTAATTTTTGAGTTGTGTTATTGTATAGCTGAGATTTTTGAGCACATGTATGCAAATATGGATGTATCAGTCTAGAAGATATATTTGGTGTATCACCTTCTTTTCCAGTTTTATGCAAGTTTTTCCCTTTAAGTTTTTCTATCCCTTTTCCCTCCAAGTTTCTAGTTTTATTAGCATAGGGTGAAATACCAAGTTTATTTAATAGGAGATGGCCTAGAACCTGAAGGTTCAGTCACACCTATAGGTTTACCCACGAACTAGTGATTGATCCCATGTTCTCTAGAAATCCTAAGTGTTTCAGTGCTTAGGGGAGGGTGCAATTTTTGGAGTTAACACTAATATCCTAGTCCTTGTTAATTGGCCCTTTTTCTTGTCAGATTTGGAGTGGGTTACAAGAGTTAGACACATTTTCTTTTCAATCGTATTGTAAATCTGCAAGTAGAAAGAAAAGGTGCCAACAACCCTTTCAAAGAGATAAAGCCTATTTCTTCAGCCTAAAGTAATTTTCTTCAAATTTTACAGTATAACAGGAAAATTGACCACCAGTGGCTCTGTCTGGGGATGTATGCCTCTTGTAGGCATAGAAAGATCTTATAATTTTTGGGAGAGCAGACCACAAACTTGACAAAAGCACCACAAGAAGCACTAGAAAAACAACCAAACCTAAAAATAAGACAAATAGGAAGGGAAACACACAGACACTAAATAAAATATTTACAAACTTTACAAACCTAACTAATGCTCATGGGAAAAGAAAGTACCTTCATAAGAATTACCTTTTCAAAAATTATCCATGAATAGGAAATTCCTGAATGTTACCAGAAATCTCTTTGATAAAATATAAATTTTCTCCCCACCTTTCATGAATTTTGTAGGGGCCTATCCAAATTGGATCAAATTTACCATGTTTTCCTTTGTCCTCCAACCTGGCATTCCACAAATGAACCAAAGCATCAACATCAAATTTTCTCTCTGTAGTTCTTTTGTTATACAAGTCCTTAACTTTTATCTCCAACTTTGCATTCCTTAATGCAGATTCTCTTCTCATTTCATCTAATTCCAGGATATCATTCATCCTTTCTTGCATCTCATCAGTCACATCTTCGTCATACAATTGAACAAATGTGTACATTCCAATTAAGTTGTTTAGAGGCAATCTAGCCTGAATCCAACACACAAGATCAAATAGAAAACATCCAATTGATTTCTTCATAGTTACCTTGTTAGACCAAACTGCCAGAGGTAGCTTAGCATCCCATGCTCTCTTATTTGTATCAAAGATTCTTTTGATAATCTTAAAAAAATTCTTGTTGCTTGATTCTTCCTACCCATTACCCTGTGGATGGTAAGGGGATGAATTTGACCTATTAATACCATACTTTTCACAAAAATCAATATAATCATCAGACCTAAAACACATTATATTATTTGTCACAATCCTCTCTGGACATCCAAGTCTTATAATGATATTGTTTAAAATAAAATCCTTCACAATCCTACTAGTGGATTTCCTAGTAGGGACAACCTCTACCCACTTGGTGAAATAGTCACTGGCCACCAAAATCCAAGAATGAACACCACTAGGCTTGTTTGTAATATCACCAATAAAATCAATTTCCCATTTCTGAAAAGGATCTTGAACTTCAACAGGTGTCAAAGGTAAGTTACCTAAAAACTTTAACTTACCAGAAAATCTCTGGCATACATCACATTTCTTCACAAGTTCAACAACATTCTTAAATAATGAAGGCCACCAAAAACCTGATCTCATGACCTTATGTGTTGTTTTCTTATCCATATAATGGCCTCCACAAATACCACTATGCATATCATTTAAAATTTCATTTGCCTGATCCTTGTCAACACACTTCAACAGAATACCATCAATAGTTCTCCACCATAGATGATCTAGTATTATTGCATACTTGATGGTATGAAGCTTCAGGGTTCTTTTAGCATTTTCACTCAAACCAGGAGGTCATTTCATTTTTTGCAAATAATAAATGATGTCAACATACCAATCAAAAAGACCCATATCACAAGTATATGACCTCTACTCTTCCTGAAGCTGATTTATATGGTTGGCATCTAGATATTATTGGGTCATTAGCTTTGCAAGCCCTTGACCTCTGACCAACTTGGTAATTTTACCATCAATATTAAACTCTTGGATTCTTTTAATCCATCTGCATCTCTTGCTTGAGACCTCTTGTTGTGTGAATATATCCTTTATTGCAGCACTAGGAACATAAGCAACAATAGTTGCTCCCATTAAGTAACTTCTAAAAGCATTCACTACTTTCACTAGGGCATAAGCCCATTTCTCATTTACTCCATACTTTAATTCAATAGCCTGAAGTGACTTGCTGAAGAATGCAATTGGCTACTCAAATCCCTCTGAATTATTTTTTAGTAATACTGCAGACACTGTATGAAAGGATGCAAAAGAAAATATATGCATGGGCTTGTCCAAAGAAAGACTGAATACCTTTCACATTTTTAGGCTTCTAGATTATATCAACGACAACCACTCTCTCAGGGTCCATCCTAACACCTTCTTTTGAAACCAAGTGACCCGACAAATTACCTTCAGTCACACCAAAGAAGCACTTTCTTGGGTTTAGAGATACACTATATTCCAAAGCCCTTGCAAAAATATTTTCCAAATGTAGGCAATGATCTTCTTGTTTCTTAGAATATTTTTTCAAATCATCCTGATAAACCACCAAGAACTTATTAATGAATTTGACAAAAGAAACATCCATAGCCCTCTAAAAAGTTTCTCCTGCATTGGTAAGACCAAAAGACATTCTTACATACACATAGGTTCCCCAAGGTGTAGTAAAAGTGGTCTTAAACTATTCTGATTCCTAAATTGTATCTTGGTTATACCCATAAAAAACCATCCTTCGTGGACATTAGTTCAGAACTAGTTACCCTATGTAACATAACCTCCATATTAGGCAAACAATAATTGTCTTTCAGGGAAGACAAGTTGAGATTTTTGAAATCAACACATAGCCTGATGTCACCATTCTTCTTTTTAACAAGGACCAGATTGGAAACCCATGATGAATGCCTAATAGGCTTGATAATACCAGCATCTCTGATTTTCATCAATTCCTCCTGCATTTTGGGAGAAAGAGTAGGGTTAATAGGCCTTTGCTTTTTCCTGAAAGGTTTTTCATCATCTTTAAGGGGAATAACATGCTAAAATAAATCCTCCCTATAAGTCTTCAGATCATCATATGATCAAGAGAAAACATGTCTAAATTTTCTCAATAATACAATGAGGTCCTTTCTTACATGAGGTGACATTCTCTTACCAATATAAACCTTTTTAGGGGCTTCATTAGTACCTAAATTTATTTCTTCAATTTCATCAACATTTTTATCCTTTGTTTCTGTTCTAGTTCTATCCCGGTTGTCAAAAATGTTTTCCAAAACAACCAACCCCTTTGGAGCTTTATTTGTCTCCAGCTGAATTATTTCACTTCCAAGAATGGTGTCCTTTTCATTAATATTTTCAACAAAGGCACTACAATCCAATTCTTGTCAATGAAAGTTGTCTTTTCAATTCATAAATTTAAGAATATCCATATCATCTTCAAAAACTTACCGATTTTCAATATTATTAGGCATAGATGGACGTGTTTGCACTTCAATCTTGGATATTGTAGCAAGTTTTCTATCATTTGGCTTTATGGAAAAATTTTCTAAATTTTTTGTCCTTATTATTACTCCCATCCATCCATACAATACCAAAAGCATCAAATTCTTCTATCATATCCCAAATAACATTGTTGTATTGTTTTAATATTTTATTCTTGGATGCATAGGAAGACCTTACTTGGGATACAACCAGATCTGAATCACCGACAAAATGCAGACATTTGATTCCGTTTCTTGCTGCTAAATTCAAACCAAGCAACAAAGCCTCATATTCTGGAATATTGTTTGTAGATGTAAAGTTCAATGTGAAGAAAAACTTGTATGTATTTCCATATGGCGATATTAGTAAAACACATGCCCCCAAACCTTCTTTTGAACTAGCACCATCAAAGTACATAGTCCATAAGTCCTCCTTATCAAAAAACCTCTTTATCTCAACATCTATAAGGGCAAGTTCATTTTCCATCTCTATGACAACAACTTCAGCCCTAAAGGCATTTATATCAGTATCAATGAAACAAGTTGTCATTATCCACATTCTACTCTATTATGTGTGGAACCCTAAGCTCTCGTTCCACCTTTACAAATTGGTCACCAATGTGGAAACTAGAAAAAGATAAGTCACACTGTAGACTCCCACCCATGGCTACACTCCATTTTCTAGATAATAACATTCCATAATGGGGTGGGATATCAACTACCAACACACTCATAGTTAAGTCTTTTTTAGGGTATGTTGAAAGTTCATAAGGCAATGCCTTAATATTTTCAATGACATGAATTCTCTTGAATCTAGGGCACAACACCTTATATGTGTTGTGTCTACCTTAAGTCCTAATGACTCCATGACTTTAAAAGGCATAACAATATTGGATGCTCCTGAATCAATCATACAATTCTTGATAATTTTGCCATTCGCAATGACATTGAGGAAGAATGAATAAATATTATCCAAATAGGTAGTAGTAGAGCAATCTCAATAAAATTGAGGGATCTGTGAGGTTATTCCTTCCACCTCTTTTATTTTATTTGTTTCTTCCACAGGCTTATTAGAAGTCTCATCATTAGGAGTTTTAGCATTATTTACACTCCCTATCCATGCTAAGGTCTTGTTCTTATGCTCCTCTATTATTAACATTTTTAAAAAGGGAAGCTTAGTAGTAATTTATGATAGAAATGAAATCATATCAACTATATTATAAGGAGGTATATCAATAGGCATACCTTTTTCTTATGTGTTTCCTTCTAGCTTGACAAATTTAGCTCCCACCTTGGGTTTGTCAGTCCCAACCACATGAATGGATGGTTTATTAGTCTTTACATTTTCCTTTTTCATCTCTGTTCTCTTGGGCTCCCATTTCTTTGCTTTTAGATCCTTAATATTCATATTAAGATTATCCTTGGGCTTACTCTTAATAGAGGAATTTCTATTTGTCTTCTTGATGAACATGCTAGCAGGCTACTATTCTATTTCTCAATTGATAATTATTCTTGACCTAAGAAATCATATTTATTGTGACCCTATCAATTTATTATTTTGAAGGTCTTCTTAATTCCACATACTTTGATCCAGATACCATATTGCATGTTGAATCATCCCTGTCTTCTTCATTAGAAAAAACTTGCTGATGAAAAACTTCATCTCTATACCTTTGTGAACTCACATCAGCCTTAGACTTCTCCTGGTCTGACACATCACTATCCTCCAAGAAAGAAACATACATGTTGCATCCAACACCGTCATTATGATCCTCTTGGTTATATTCATTAGAATTTTCATTCTGAGATGTAGAAAAAGATTTGGCTATTGCACAATATTCAGGTACATGAGGGGATTGGAAAGCCATACACCAATGTGTATCTTCAAAAATATCCACAATACTTATTTGTAAGGGATCTGGGGTAGATTTATAATTATTGGTTTTTACAGGAGGGGCACATACTTCCCATCTTTCCATTGGGTATTATATGGGTAATTTTGCAGCCTATTATACCTATTAAAATTGGTAAACTGAGGCTTGTCTGTATTGAAACCTTTTTCATTCCTGGCATTAGGTGTTTTCAAATCTTTAAGGGAATTTAGTACTTTATCCAATTTATCATCATTTGGTTTCTTATTTCTAGAACCCTTATCCGATTCCCTCCTATTGTTAACCTTACTAGAAAACAATTTTGGATCATCCCTTCTGCCTAACTTGCTAGATGCTCTTCTATTACTTTCAATATTCACAACAATCCTGTAAGCTTCCCTAATGGTTCTAGGGTTCTTATCCTTGAGATGATATCCCATCTTGGAATCAAATGTATTCAAATAGGTTTCAAGCCATACCTTCTCATCCAACCTCATTGTCATTAATGTCAACTAGTTTTGACAATACTTATCTTGTAAGTTACTATACCCAAACATCTGTAGAAAGAAGAAGAAAAGAGATGAAGAACATATATATCTACATGAGGAAGATGGATATGATAGATAAGGATAAGGAATACATTGGGTAACTTATGAATGAGTCTATGACCTTATGTTATTGACTTGATTATGTTGCATTCATCTATGATGAAGGATAAGAGAAAAATGCACAAAGCAATGTTGTCGGTTAAAGAAGCATTTTAGTATACATTGACATAGTGTAGTGTATACCGAGCACAGTATAAAATGAGCTTGTGTTCATTGATGTATTTCTTTGTTAACTGAGCAGAAGAAAAGAACTAAATGACTAGTTTAGCCGATGGAAGTTGATGAGTTGTAAAGTACCTCAAAATCAGAGATGAAGATAATGTTTGTTACAAAGATTGACGACTAACACAATTCGAAGAATATCTAAGGGATTGAAATAAAATGTGTTACTGAAACATCAACCAAGGAAGGTTTAAAGCGGCAAAATCAACAAAGGAGATTAAGCGGTAAAATCTGATGGATGGAATTAAAACAGTTTACTCGTCTATTTAAGAGACTAGGATTTCATGATGAAATCATGCCAGAAGAAGGAGACTATAGAGATATCGCGTGAACAAGCTTCATACATGCCTGATCAGATTGGTTAAGGAGAACTGAACTGCAGAGATTATCGAGCGTTAGAAAGCTATTACCGAGCAATAGTAAGTTACTGAATATTGATTGAAACAAAATTGATATATTGATCAGAGGATTTGAATGAGCTTAACATAGATCTGATAATCTACAATTGAAATTGTGTTGTGATCAGATCAACTACTCTTACATTTTAACCATTGTAAATAAATAAATCTCTTAATAGCATGGACTAGAAAGTCTTGTAATGTCATTCATAGAGTGTACATTTGTTATCCTGTCAACCCCATAGTGAATGTTGGTTAGACAATAATGGTTGGTCTAAAATCCTCTAACAAAGTCACACCTCACAGTGTGTTTGTAACCTTTAACAAGGTTGGGTCTTCGCTGACCTCACTTCAGAAGAGTGAACAATTTTGGGTTGCAGATCCCAGGTGGTTTTTCCCTTCATAGGGTTTCCACATTAAATCTCTTATGTTATGTGTTGATTGTGATGATTGTTTATTGTCATAATTTACATGTTGCATATTGGATTTGATTGGTAATCACTATATGTTATTAACTGGTAATCGGTAAAAGCACAAACATAATACTATTTTGTGTTACCGAGCAAC
The DNA here is from genome assembly GCA_027943335.1 of Chamaecyparis obtusa. Classification (NCBI taxonomy): domain Eukaryota; kingdom Viridiplantae; phylum Streptophyta; class Pinopsida; order Cupressales; family Cupressaceae; genus Chamaecyparis; species Chamaecyparis obtusa. Next base: position 158,683 of record BSBK01000118.1, on the reverse strand, counting down.
AAAAGTTTTATTAAATTGTTTTTGGAATACATTTTGTGATTGAGACTGTGGATAATTGATTCACCCCCCTCTCAGTTATTCTAAAAATTGGTATTAGAGAATTGGTTGCTTGGAATAGAGTTTTAAGGACTTCAGCACAAAGATCTCAAAATGTGTAAGAGGAAGTGCCAAAGCTAAACAAGGATAACTTCAAAACCTGAATGAAGCTGCATGTATTTGGAATTGGGAATTCTGTCCTTACACTAATGGAGAATGGCTACATTGCACCGCCCATTGGTCCCTTGAACCTTGATACTCTAAGAGATAGGCATGAACATAATGTTACTATGATGGAGATTGTTGCTGCCTATACCGATGCTGAATTTGAAGATATTAAAAATTGCACTACTGCTAAAGATGTGTGGGATAAACTTGCTCAAGTTTATAGTGGTGATGTGAATGTCAAAAGAGCCAGAGCTAAAAGCTTATATAAAGGGTAGATTCAATGATATGAAGATGAAGGAAGAAGAAAATATTATGCAGTACACAAATAGACTAAAAGAGGTAGTACATGCTATTAGAGCATCTGATGGTGTTATTGATGAAGAGATAGTGGTAAGAAAAGTTCTTAGAACCTTATTTCCGGTTTATGCAATCAGAATATCTGCAATTCATGAAACTAGGTCTGCATTTGGTAACAACCTTACTCTTGATAATCTGATTGGTAAGCTTACAACCTTTGAACTGAATAAATTTGATAATAGTGGTGTACCTGATGGAATATGGATGAAGTGACTAAGAGGGGGGGTGAATCAGTCAACCATAAAACACTTCACAATTAATTCTTTCCAGATCCCTTAGGATATCTTAACAATGTTATCTGTTTTAGCACTCGGTAAATAGATTGCAGTAACTTTGAAGATGCATAAAGTATTAGCAAAATTATCTTTTAGATATTCATCAGCACTGGTGTATGATTAAGATAGCAATTAAGAACACAAGAGACACAAGATTTAACATGGAAACCCAATATGGGAAAAACCACCAATGTATCTAGATACTGATTTTCACTCTTCTAAAGTGATGCCCGGTTAGAAGCCAACCCGGTAAAAGGTTACAAAACACACTGTTAGGTGTGACCTTGTTAGAGGATTTAAAACACCCTGCTAGGAGTGGCCTGGTAAGAGGTCTTGAAAACAATTCAATAGAATTGTCACCTTGTTAGAGGATTTACAATATGGTTGTTAAACCAACTCGGTTAAGAGATTTAGAATTCACTGTTACAATGGTAAAAAGGTAACAATGAAAATGACCTGTATAATAATGCAACTGTCTTGCTGATTACAGATCTCTTTTCTGCATATGTGTGATCCTTCCTGATCGAATAAATCTGTGCTGCACCTCAAGGATATCTGAACATCCTTCACAAATTTGCATACACCTTTCCTGCTTTTCTTCTGTAAATCTTCTGCTATATTTCTTATTTATTTTTCACATTTGACCTTTTATTTATATGATTTTAGATTTGTCAAATCGACATTATTTAGTATAACAGTCGGCTGAATTAAGCAAACTCTATTTGCAAAAATCCTTCAAGGGCCGACAGTGCTCGGTGACCATAACTTTCTATAATCTTTCAGAGACCGAGGGAACTCGGTAAACACCAAAAATCCTTTACCTTCGATAACCGACTGAACTCGGTAAACACTAACTTTTCTTCGACAACAGACTGAACTCGGTAAACACTAACTTTTCTTCGACAACCAACTGAACTCGGTAAATGCTAAATTTTTCTTCGACAACCGACTGAACTCGGTAAATGCTGAATTTCCTTTGGTAACCGAGTGAACTCGGTAGATACTGATTTTCTTTGATAACCGAGTGGACTCGGTAAGCACTAATCTTCTATCTGGCAGACCGACTGAGCTCAGTAGGAACTGATTGTTGCGGACTATGACATTGTGTGACATCAAAGAAAATACATAATTTGAGTAGCAATTTCCTTCAGACAATTGTTTCCAACAGTACCATCTATTGAATATGCTTTTATGTCTTCTCTGAAGATTGGTAAGTCTAGTAGTAGAAATAAGAATGATGATAGTGATAGAAATACTGATGATGAGCTTGATGAACTTGAAGCTCTTATGGCCAGAAGGTTACCTAAAGGTAAAGGAAGGTATAGAGGTAAATTAACTTTAGCATGCTTTAACTGTAAAGAGGTTGGTCATATTGCTGCTAGATGTCCACACAGGAAAGATGATGATAGAAACAAAGACCAATCTAGTGAAGGAAGCTATGGGAGAAGAGGCATCATAAGTTACCGACACTACAACAGAGACAACTGAGACAATAATGATAAAGGCAAGAAGGTGTGCTACATTGCAAAAGAAGATGTCATCGATACCGACATTGATGAAGATTTGGAGGTAGTATTTGTTGCAATGAAGGATGACTCAGAGGAAGATGAAAGGTATGTAGATAAAGCACTTATCTCTAAGGTTAATAAAAATGATACATGGATCATAGATAGTGGTTGTACACATCATATGACTGGTGATGAAGAAAAAATTGATCATCTTGAAGAACACAATGGAGGATCTGTTAGAATGGGTAATGATGCACCTTGTATGGTTAGAGGAAAAGGATCCCTGATGATAAATGATAAAATTAGATGTGACAATGCGTATTGGGTAAAAGGTCTAAACTATAATTTGCTAAGTGTGGCATAGCTAAACAATTCAGGGCACCAAGTTGCTTTTGAGAGCAAGAAAGTGAATATATTTGATGATGGAGGAAGACTTATTGGATCTAGAACACAATCGAGAGGTAATTTGTTTTATCTTGATAATGACCAGGTTTCTTATTTAATAATGAAAGATGAAGATGCATGGTTGTGGCATAAGAGGTTATGTCATGTGAATTTTGATAACATGATTAAGATCAGTAAAAAGAAAAAGGTTAGAGGTCTGCCTAACTTATCTAAGCCTGATCATGTTATGTGTCATGAATGTCAGAAAGGTAAAATGACAAAATCTAGTTTCAAAAGCAAAGATTATTCAACAAAGAAATTACTTGAGTTAGTGCATACCGACCTATGTGGTGCTATGAGAACTCAAAGTTACTATGGAGAAAAATATTTTATTCTTTTTGTTGATGATTATACTAGGTTAATGACAGTCATGTTCTTGAAGGAAAAATCAGAGGCATTTAAGATGTTCAAGTGGTATAAAGAAAAAGTTGAGAAAGAGACTGGTAAAGAATTGAAATTCTTAAGATCTGACCGAGGTGGTGAATTTATTTATGATGAATTTACTAACTTTTGTAATGAGCATGGTATTAAAAGACAAGTCTCTGCATCGAGGATACCACAACAAAATGGAATAGCTGAAAGGAGGAATAGGTCAATATTTGACTGTGCAAGGATACTAATGTTACAAATGAATGTTGCTCAGACATACTAGAGAGAAGCTGTTAGCACAGCTGTTTATGTTTTGAACCGAGTACAATTGAAGGACACTAGTAAGACACCCTATGAGTTATGGTTTGGTCACAAACCCACTGTAAGTTATTTCAGAACTTTTGGAAGTAAATGCTTTATTCTGAAAGATGAAAGAAATGGGAAGTTTGACTCAAAAGGTGATGAAGGGATATTTTTTGGATATTCCACTAAAAGTAAAGTATACAAGTGTCTTAATGAAGTAACTAATAAAATGATTGAAAGTACTAATGTTCAGGTTGATGAGTTTGATGATAAGAATGCAGAGGAAAGCACAAAGGAACTGGAAGACTACGGTAGATTCAGTTACATTGAACAACCAGAGTACCTACCGACATTGTAGACAGTGACAACTGGTCCATAGGAAAACAATACTGATGAACAAGAAAAAGAAATTGAAGAGCAGGAAGCACCTACCGAGCAAGGAAATGAACCTGCACAGGATGAGCAAGAAAGAAGAGATCGGATATTGGAAAGATTTTTTAGAAGACATCATCCTGAGACACAAATCATTTGAGACAGACAAGCTAGCATGCAAACAAGAAGTAAAGCAAGACAAGGTACATGTCTAGTTTGTGAATATGAACCGAAGAATGTAAAAGTTGCATTAGAAAATGATGAATGGGTTAATACACTGAAAGAGGAAATAGAACACATAGAGAAGAACAAAACTTGGAGTTTAGTACCTAGACCTAAGGACAAGAATGTTATCAGTACTAAGTGGATATTCAGAAACAAGCTTAATGATAATGGAGAGGTAACAAGGAACAAAGCTAGGTTAGTATGCAAGGGATATGCACAGGAGGAAGGAATAGATTATGGTTAGACTTTTGCACTTGTTGCTAGATTAGGAGTCAGAATGTTACTTGCATATGCTACACATAAAAAGTTCAAAGTTTACCAAATGGATGTTAAATCTGATTTTCTGAATGAGATACTTGAAGAAGAAGTCTACATAGAACAACCTGAAGGGTTTGTTGATACAGAAAAAAAAGATATGGTATGTAGATTACATAAAGCTTTATATGGTTTAAAGCAAGCACCGAGAGCTTGGTATGAGAGGCTGCATAACTATTTGCTGAGTATTGGATTTGTTAGAACAAGTGAGAATAGTAATCTATACATGAAAGAAAATTTTGATGATACTATCTTGATTGCTAAGATATTTGTGGATGACATAATATTTGGAGGACAAGATCAAGTTTGTAAGTCATTTGCTGATGAAATGAAAAGTGAATTTGAAATGTCTATGTTTGGAGAGATTAAGTTCTTTCTAGGCTTACAAGTGATTCAACAGAATGATGGTATATTCATCACACAATCTAAATATATAAAGGAAGTATTGAAGACATTTGGCATGGAAGATACTAAACCTGTGGGAACACGGATGGCTACTGGATGTAAACTAACTAAAGAAGATGGAACTACTGAGGTAAACCAGACACTGTACCGATCCATGATTGGTAAGTTAATGTATGTAGTTCACAGTAGACCTGATATAGCACATGCTGTTGGAATAGTTGCTATATTTTCTACAAACCCTAGAGAGTCACACACGGTTGCTACAAAGAGAATCTTAAGATACCTAAAGAAAAATGAAGATTATGGACTGTGGTATCCTAAGAAAGGAAAGTTTGAACTGAAGGTATATACCGATGCTGATTGGGCTGGAAATGTGGATGATAGAAAGCGTACCACCAGAGGAACATTATTCTTTGGTGAAAGACTTGTTACATGGACAAGTAAGAAACATGCTTGCATTTCCCAGTCTATAGTTGAAGCAGAGTATGTTGCTATTGCTACTAATTGTTCAAATATTGCATATATCAAGCAAGTGTTAGAAGGTATGAATGAGGTAATCATTGAGCCGATGATTATATATTGTGATAACACTAGTGCTATTAATATTTCAAAGAATCCAGTGATGCATTCTAAAACAAAGCATATATCTATTAAGTATCACTACTTAAGGGAACAAGTACAAGAGAGGCAAGTGAAGCTAAAATTTGTTACATCAAAAGAACAAATTGCTGACATATTTACAAAGCCTCTACCGAAGGATACATATGAATACTTGAGGACTAGACTTGGGGTTTGTCCCCTATCTACCAGTCACTAAGGTGATCTGGAGGTTGCATCAGCCTAATCTTATTAGAAGATTATACATGTTGATGCAACAGAGTTCACACTTTGGATTTCTATCTAAGGTTGTGAAAGGTTGAAGTACTAGAATAGATTTGCATAATAGTATACCGAGATACAAAGAATGCACTAGACAATAGAGAGTTACAGGGCTACTACAGAGCTGTATGTCTATATTTATCTTTGGAATTGCTGTCAAAGGGAGAGAGATCAATATGAAAAATATGAAGCCAAAGACAAAGAGAGAGATATAGAAAAGGGAGAGTATTGAAGATTAGTTACTAAGAACAAAAGAAAACCTGCGAGCTGAAAAGATCATATCTGCAGAACTTAGTATGCACTTGCAAATACTTTTATGTAACGTAGTGATTAAACATATTAAGCTAGGGAGAGCTTGTACCGAGTTACAACATTTGTTGACAGAGTTGTAGAATATATGTTTGGTATGTGTATGGCATATTTTATATTGCTTGTGTTGCCATCAATGCCAAAGGGAGAGATTGATGAAATACAACTGATTTGAATAAAATGTATGACTTGAAGATTTATGATTTAAGATCATTGAGTTTCTAATTAGATATGTAAGATGATTAAATCAGTAATATGTTGTCATTGATGTCAACTAGTTTTGACAATACTTATCTTGTAAGTTACTATACCCAAACATCTATAGAAAGAAGAAGAAAAGATGGAGAACATATATATCTACATGAGGAAGATGGATATGAAAGATAAAGATAAGGAATACATGGGTAACTTATGAATGAGTCTATGACCTTATGTTATTGACTTGATTATGTTGCATTCATCTATGATGAAGGATAACAGAAAAATGCACAAAGAAGTGTTGTTGATTAAAGAAGCATTTCAGTATACATCAACACAGTGTAGTTTATACCGAGCACAGTATAAATTGAGCTTGTCTTTACCGACGCATTTCTTTGTTAACCGAGCATAAGAAAAGAACTAAATGACTAGTTTAGCTGATGGAAGTTGATGAGCTGTAAAGTACCTTGAAATTAGAGATGAAGATAATGTTTGTTACAAAGATTGACGACTAACATAATTCAAAGAAAATCTAAGGGATTGAAATAAAACATGAAACTGACACATTAGTCGAGGAAGGTTTAAAGCGGAAAAATCAACAAAGGAGATTAAGCGGAAAAATCTGATGGATGGAATTAAAATGGTTTATTTGTCTATTTAAGAGACTAGGATTTCATGATGAAATCATGCTGGAAGAAGGAGACTATAGAGATATCGTATGAACAAGCTTCATGCATGCCTGATCAGATTGGTTAAGGAGAACCGAACTGTAGAGATTATTGAGCGTCAGAAAGATATTACCGAGTGACAGTAAGTTACTAAATATTGATTGAAACCGAATTGATATTTTGATTAGAGGATTTGAATGAGCTTAAAATATATCTGATAATATTCAATTGAAGTTGTATTGTGATCATATCAACTGCTGTTACATTTTAACCATTGTAAACAGATAAATCTCTTAACAAAGTGGACTAGAAATTCTTGTAATATCATTCATAGAGTGTACATTTGTTATCCTGTCAACCCCATAGTGAATGCTGGTTGGACGATAGCGGTTGGTCTAAAATCCTCTAACAAGGTCACACCTCATAGTGTGTTTGTAACCTTTAATAGGGTTGGGTCTTCACCGACCTCACTTCAGAAGAGTGAACAATTTTGGGTTGCCAGTCTGAGGTGACTTTTCCCTTCACAGGGTTTCCACGTTAAATATCTTTTGTTATGTGTTGATTGTGATGATTGTTTTTTGTCATACTTTACATGTTGTATATTGGATTTGATCGGTAATCACTATATGTTATTATCTGGTAATCAGTAAAAGCATAGACATAATACTATTTTATGTTACCGAGCAACAAAAGTTTTAGTAAATTGTTTTTGGATATACATTTTGTGATTTGGATTATGGATAATTGATTCACCCCCCTCTTAGTTATTCTAACATATGCATGGATTTTGAGAATCTTACATTGAATTCAAACACTTCCTCATTTTGATTCTTCTTGATTGATGCAGGAGCACCTAGGGTCTTTGGTCTACCCTATTCAATTTTTGGCTTGTAAGTGACATTGGCCAAGTTACTGTTCAATAAGGACTAAGAATGTGTCCAAAGTGTGTGGGTGTTTCATATAAATTCCTTAGGGTGTGGGGGAAAGAGTTTGTCAAGGTCTACCTACGACTTGTCTTAGTTTTGTCTTCTTTGCCAAAATTTGTCAAAATAGTATTTAATTGGTCAAAGGTCAAGTTGACCTCCAAATGTGTGTAAATGAAGTAGAAAAAGGTCAAATGAGTTTAGATATACTCATGGGATAAAATTACTCTCTTTAGAGTGGTCTAGGTGGAGTTGACAACAAAATTTGCAAAAGTTGTCAATGACAACATTGCAACTTTGCAAAGTTGTCATGACAACATCAGCTAGATTGCTCAAGAATGGAGAGAAATGACAGAGGGTTAGTTTGGGAAGTTGGATTAAAGATTGAACCTATTTAAGACCAATCCCAGTCTACGATCAAGGTTGGCACCTTTATATATTTAGTTTGCAATTATAATAGACTAGTTTTTCTCTGCAATCCCGGTGACAGTGAATTGAACTCGATCATCCAAGTGTTCATGGATTGATTTGAGAAATTTATTTTCATGTTTAGATAGTGGTTTGTATATATTTAATTTGGTGTAAAATATTAGATTTATTTCTTTTGTTTTATTAGCACAAATAAAATCTTTCCTTTGTGACTGGTTCATTGGTCCATACTGTTACCCTCATCTTTTTCTTTTCTCTCGGGTTTGGTTTTTTTTAGTAAAAGCTCTAAGTAGAAGTTGAACTTGAACTTTGTGAAGTTAAAGTTCGAGTTCAAGACCTATAAAGTCTTTTCCATATATGTCCCCGTCTGGAAGGTTCCTATTTGTTGATTTGTTAATTTTTGCAAGTTGAACTTGAACCTTGAACTCTATCAAGTTCAAGTTCAATTTCGAGTGTAAAATCCAAAATTTTGAATATTCTAGAAGTATGGTCCTTTCTTTTGCAGGGAAGTTTCCTTTTCAAAAAGCATTGTTATCAAGACAAAACTATGGAATTTTTTCATATGATGTCATCAGATTTGATGGGCCAGTACAAGCATGCTAAAATGCGATTACAACAGCTGGTGGCGTAGTACAAAAAAGGGTCATTATTGTGAAAAAGTGTGGCAATCAAGAGATGTTATTGAGAACTGAGAAATTTGTGCCGATTTGACATGAAATTTAATAAGAAGGAACTTAATATGTCATATTAATGATTTCTTCATAAATGCATTTATTTTGACTATCTTGCAAAACCTATTCAGGATTTTATCGGCCTTGTTAATAAATTGAAGCTTTCATTAGCATTTGATCATCATTTTCTTTGGAGAAAGGAGTGTCAGAGTTTGTGGTAAGAGAATTGCAGAGAATTTGTGCATAGATGACTGGTGAGTTATCCTCCTCCTTACATCTTTTAGTTTGTAGAAGAAGATTGTTTCTATATTTTGTGAAGTTTCTCTTCTTTTTTGCTAAGAATGCCTCTATGTGGACCAAAGCTTCCGAAAACAAAAAGCAGAACAAGCATATTAGTTTCACTCCCAGATATTTGTGACACCTCTTTGGTTAATATTAGTCTAGTGGAGTTATGTGAAAAGGTTAGTAATGCATCAGAGGGATCTTTCTCTAAAAAGCTAGCTGGAAGAGGATTAATGGAAGCCGTCCCATTTCCCCCAACCCTAGCATGCCCCGAGCTTGTGCTGGAATGTGTGAATAAATATGATGCTAACAGTAGGTGCATTATGGATGCCTCAGGGGAAATTTTAGTGATAATCAGTTGAGAGACATTGATAGCAACCCTTAAAATTCCTCACAGAGAACCCTATGAGCCCTGGACTTATACATAAGCGACTTGTGTTTATGAAGAGAATAAGAAAATATACAACTCCTTGATTTCTCAGAGCTAGTGAAAGGGGGGTCACGGTTGCCTAAACCCTTGACAATTGAATATTTTCGTAAGGATATTGTAGATATTGTTTTCCTTTTGAACAAAGTTAAGGGAAATGAACATGCCTTCCATTGGGAAGATTGGATGTACTATTTCATTTAGAAGATTTTAGGAGGGGAAAAATTTATTGACTGGGCTGACTTGATAGTCGAGAGACACCATAGAGAACTCCTAAATGTGACTAATCTAACCCCCTTTTATATGACTTCCTACCTCATTTATGTTCTTTCCTATTGTAAGAATTGGGAAGGTCTTCCACATGAGCCATGGGATAATGACATGAAGATTTATGATTATTACACACAATTACAGAGTGAGAAATTTACAAAAGAATTCAAATTAATTAATGATATATTCCTAGGTAAGCAGGTCATTGGGCTATGTGGGAAAGAAAATAGTAGACTGACAGAAGAAGCTATGTAAGTGGTGAATGTTTATGGGTGTTATTTTATTCAGTTCACTAGGTTCACTTATATAAGGGTTGGGGCATTTGATGAAAAGTCTTTAAGACTTCCCAGATACTATTTGGATAATGTAGTCTTGATGGAAATTTGTAGAAAATTGGTCATTGTTGAACGGAAGTCTAGTAGTTCCAAGAAGTTGTCAAGCGTCCTATTTCCCATTGAATTACATCACTATAGGTGCAAAAGTTTCGAAGATGCCTTGGCAATGGAAGGCGAGCTTCAATCCTTGAACTTAAAATCTTATACCCCTAGAGAAACTTTTGACTATAGAGGTTTTGCCAACTCGAACCTGAAAGTTCCTTCAACATTCATGCATATTCCAGAGCTTGAATATTACTTGGCTAATTTCTCAAATGATCTAGAGGCCAGAAGGCATTTGTGGTCCAGGATGGCTCTTAGATAGATTACCACATTTAGGCTTGATATGGATACTGTTGGTATTGAAGAGGATGAAGATGTGTATGTGCTTGATTCTCAGTTCCTTGAAAAAGTTGAAGTTCTTCCTATCCTAGAAATTGATTGGACAAAAGTAGAGGAGGATAATTTATAGTCTAGGAAAGTTAATGTAATCAGAAGGATGGAAAATTATCTCTAGGAGAAGAAAGCTCATAAAATTATTCCTCAGTCCTCAAAAAAGCAAGTTAAACCAAAGAAAATAAATTCCATGAAGAAACTTTCTATTTCAAATAATCCTGTTGTTGATGAATTTGTTGTAGGTAACCTTGAACTTGAAGTTGAACTAGTTGTCCCAGAAGTTCAAGTTCAACTTCAAGCTATTCCTAACATATGGATGACCCGATCAAGTGCTTGGATAAAGAAAAAAGATAAGGGACCAGTAGCGGATTCCAGTGGTGTGGTAGACTTAGACTATCCTAAAATTGAATGACATGAAGAGCTAGTTCCAGATTTCAGTTCTCCTATTATGTCTGACAACTAGCAAGTACATGGTAATTCAGAAAATACTCCAAAGGATTCTCTTTCTCTTCTGAGCAGCTATGAGGCATAGAAGAAAACCACCATAGCTCCACAGTGGTTGGAATACTCCATTACTAAGAAATGAAGTGTTGTGTCACTATCCTTGCCAATCGAGGATGTCTTAAGAAAATGCTTGGGCAAGACCCCAAAGGTCAAAAACCTTAAGATAGAATCCCAAATTGAGTTTGAAGAAAGTACTGGCCATTGGGTAGCAGAGATTTCTAAACTAGTAGATGATAAAGGAAATGAAGAAATTTATGCACAAGATTATCAAGTGTCAAAGATTGACCTGGGAAAAGATAGTAGAGTGGCAGACATGAAAATATTTGAAGTATCAAATAGAAAGATTGCTAATAGGGTATGGAAGGACGCCAAGGATAAACAAGAAATGAAGGAAGTAATGAAGAATATGGCTTAGTACATTCATGCTATTCAACATCCAGAACCCCTTCCATTGAGTGAGATGCTAGCCTCAATTGATGTCAAATCCCCAGTTAACCAAAAATTTCTAGATCAGGTACAGAGAAACAAGGCCATTACTAAAACATTCGAAGGATGGGTTGAGTATGTCAAATCTGAGACTGTCAAACACTTAGGCTACTTCAATCAAGCTTAGAATGAAGCCAGTAACCTTCTTAAAAAGGTTGGAGTGAATGTTGAAGGATGGGAAAAATAAAAGAAGAGATGGGTGAAGGAAATCTAATGGATAGAGGAGATTCAGGAATACGACTTGCAGAAGTTTCTTGTAGAAAGGCTAGTTCCTGGTTTGGATGCTAAAACCTTATATATCTTGAAGGAATGCATCGACTGGAGGAATGAAGCCATAGCACAGGGAATTTATGAGGTTAGAGATCTTCTTAAAGAGCTAGAGATAATAAAGGACATAATTCTAAGTGATATAGACTAGATTGACAAACAATGTTATGAGGCAAAGGAGGAGTCAATCAGGCCAACTAAGAAGGTCATTGAAAGTGTTGGAGTGAGGTCTGATGAACTTAAAGAAATGAAAATGCTAACTGTGCAAGACTTTTCTAAGATTGCGCACATGGAATCGATGCTCTTGATCCAACAGAAATATCTAGAAATGCATGATGGGATAATGGCACAGATCAGAAAAGACAAGGAAGTGTGGAAGTAGAGAATTTCTTACCTCAGACTACCACATCAGCAAGTGATCTTTGAATTTATTGCCATTTATGAAAATTGGAAAGTGGTTTAGTTGGTCTCAGCCTCTATACCCTAGCTCCATTGAACAATTGGAACGGATTTGAGGGGCGTTTTACGCCATAGTTTCACTTTTTCTGCTTTATGCTCTTAATTAGTTAATATAACCATAAACTATTTACCTTTGGTGAGGTAGTTTTAATCATGGTTGGTTTCAAGCCATGCGTGGCTATATATTGAAAGACTTAAGACTTATAGAGGGTCGGCTCTCTGAGATTTTGAAAACTATTTTTGAAAATCTATGCTTTAGTTTCTTTAAATTGATATGATAGAATGTGTATGAGATCTTGCAGTTATATATATATATATTTTAAGCTTTCAAAGTGATAAATACTATTGTTTATTAATATATGTGATCTATTTTCCTATGGAGATGAATCATATTTGAAGAAGCTTAGCTGTTATATGAGTTAATTTTATATCTGAAGCAATACAGAGAATTGGTGTGGAAATCTCAGTTTCGAGCATTTGGATAATTGATGTTATCAGATTTGAATGTTCCTTTAGTTTGCACATTCTTTTCGTGTTGATGAAATGAATGTTTTACCTTAAGTATTTTTTGGTAAAAAATACAAATGTTTTCATTCTTTATTAAATAAGATTGCATTGAAAATTCACTAGTGAGGCAATTGCACCTTGAAAATATGTAGAGAGTTTGCTATTAAAGAAACTCAATTGTTAGTGTTGTGACTTAATTTTTTTCCTTTCAATTTAATAAGAATCTTTAGATCAATTTCAAGAAAGGGAAAAACTATTCACTAACAATTTTTGGTGACTCTACCGGGGATAATCCTAAAAGTTAATTCTATTAGATAATGGTTTTGCCAATTATAAATGAACAACCCATATTACAACTGAACTTAGGTTTTCAAGATACTCAAGAAGATCTCATTTTAGATTTGAATACCTGTACCAGGATAAACAAAAGAAGTAACCAGCAATACCTTTAGGTCCAACAATTGTTGGAGAGAGAAGAAGCAATAGGTGAAAGATTGGGCATAATACCCATTGCTCAAGAAGTAGTTATAGTAAACAGGATAGCTAGAGTCAATTAAGTTTTCTTGAAACTAGTAGATAGAAGATACACCATAGGGGATCGGGCAAGAGGTCTGATTGACACAGACTTTGAAGACTTAGCAAAAATTGACTTTAAACCCCAAATTCCTTCAAAAGAAAGATGCTACAAGACAACTAGTAGACCTTCCTCTCCCACTAAGGCATCTCCTGTGAATTCTTTTCAATATTTGGTGTCACTAGGAACCTGTTACAAATGGGAACACTGAGAGCGGGGGGGGTGAATCAATGCTCACTATATTTAATCTTTTTACTTTACTCTTGAAACTTAACTTGAATGCTTAAGTACTGAAATGCACATCAACATAAACAAGATACATAAACGCAACACATAACACTAATATGGTTAAGAGGAAACCCAAATAGGTAAAAAAACCAGTGGGAATTAACACCCACTAAGAACTACACTAGTGTCTTATGATCCTTGTTAGAAGATTTGCAACCCTGTTAGGAGTTGTTCTTTACAATGCTTTTAGTACAGTGACCTTGTCAAGGGTCAGACCCTATTAGGAGTCTTTTATAATAACCCTATTAGGGGTGGGGACACACTATCTTAGAGCTCACTTCTCAAGTGGTGAAGGCTACAACCTTATGATCTCAGATACACACTATATCTGCTGGATGAATTGGTACTATAACACTGCTTGTCTGATCAGTTCCTTTGATGCACTGATGCTTTGACCTATTGCAAAGCTCTAATACATTCTTACTACTCTTCACACACTTTTTCTTTGCTTATCTTATCTCTATTTCCACTTCCATACTTTATTACAAAGGCGCATCTAATATTTATATGCGCTACCAAAACAATTAACTAGGCCAGCCTATAACCGATTACATACAATGCTTCCAAGTGAATTGGCTAAAGCGTGTTTACAAAAAAATGTAATTACATGTCTAAAACTTAATTACAATAGGCACATAGCCTTTACAAAACAATAATATCATTGCTAATCAAATTACCAACATTCGGTTGCATACTTTGTTTTGTTCTGGCATTTACTGTTTGTGCTACTTCAACTATCTGTATCTTTGCCATACTGTATCTTCTGATCATGCGCTATTAGACCAAGCATGAATACACTCTTACCAACTTATCTTCTAGGGTGCATACCATAACTCTATCATACACACATGCGCTGACACTCTGATCTACTGGTGCTCTGTTAACTGTCCAATCTTCTGTACTTAACCGAATTCTGATCTTCTGATAATGTGCGCTGACTCCAAAACACTATATGACTTTGTTGCCATAATGACAACACTAAATCTAGTCATATACAATAGTGTAGTCAACTTTCCAATAGAACCCTAGTTCCTTCCTTCATCAATTTGCAACCTTTGAATATCATCTTGCCTCCCATGGCCTAGAATCAACCTTGGGGTGCGACTATAGGCCCATTGAGCTTAGGGGAAAACTTGGGTAATTTTCCTAAAGGTCAGGATATTCTTTCCAAATTCAATGGTGATGGAAAGAAATCCCCTAAAGATCACCTAAATGCTTTTAATACAGCATGTGGAATCTTAGTTGTCGGTACTCAAGATGTGGTTGTGAGACCTTTCATTCAAACCTTGATAGATGTAGTAGAAGACTGGTTTCATAACCTACCTCATGCCTCTATTACTAATTGGGATACTATGAGAAGGGCTTTGAAGCTAGATTCAAATCAGCTGATGATGCTAACTCACTCTTGATTCAGTTAATCCAAATGAAAAAAGAAATTCAAGTACCAATGCGAGAATTTGTAGCTAGATTTAATAAGGCAATTCAGAAAATTCCAACTACTAGCAGACCTAGTGATGAAAATCAAAAGGGGTTCTTCTTGAACGCTATGCCTCCTGATGTTGCATTTCATTTGAAAAGAGCTCATCCAACCACCTTAGATGCTGCCAAAACACTTTCTATCAAATTATAAGATGACCTAATCACAACTGGAAAATGGAGAAAGGATGTACAAACACCTAGCTCTCAAACCTCTACATCCTCATCATCAAGCCTTGTGATGCAAAGATTAATGAATGACCTGATAACAATCAAGTGATAGTTACTTAAAGCCGCAAGCCCTTATTAGGACATCCCATGAAAATATCCAAACCAAGGGACATTGAACACTGGTAAGCAATTCAGTTTACCTGCTGCACAACAAAGACTCCAAATTGAGCCCCCTCCTGGAAAAAGTAATATGTGAATTTTTTATCTCCCCAATGAACATGAAGGGACTTCATGTCCTAAAAACATATGCTATGAACAACTTGAAGATGAAAAAGAGGCTACGGTGAAAGTGACTATTGAAGACATATCCTCTGAAATACCTTGCAACTCTGGAAATTTCTATTTTGAATATGAATCAAACTCCGAAAGGGGTGGTGATATACTGGTAACTCTAGGGAATCCATCTTGTTTAGTTTTGACAAGAAATCAGTGTGGAGGAAAAGAAAATACATGGAAAATGACACCTTTGGTTGTTTCACCAAATAAAGATGTTGGAAGCCAGGCTGGTGGTAATCACAAGGTCCCAAAGGCAAGCATTCTGGAGGTTCAAATTTTAAAAAGGTCTGACTCTAAATCTCCTTTTAATATAATATATTTTTGTAAATCTTCTAGGATACAAATTTCTCGCATGGATTATTTCAAAATTAATCCTCAAGAACTAGATAGACTAGTTGATTATGTTAAAGGTTCACCCATTGAACCTAAATTCCAACAAACCAATAATGCATGTTTTAAAGGGGAAGCCATAAATAAAGAAGCTAAAGTTGAACAAAATCCTGTAGAAAACCCTATCTCTTCTTTTACCCCTAGTATGAAACTGGAACCCTTTTATGTGTCTTTGCTTATTCATGG
The DNA here is from genome assembly GCA_027943335.1 of Chamaecyparis obtusa. NCBI lineage: Eukaryota > Viridiplantae > Streptophyta > Pinopsida > Cupressales > Cupressaceae > Chamaecyparis > Chamaecyparis obtusa. The sequence goes on along the minus strand of BSBK01000118.1, from coordinate 142,436 downwards.
TTTCAAGTTGAATAATTGTATTATTGATTCTGGGGCTTTAGATAATATCATGCCGTCTTCTATAGCCAAGGCATTAGACCTTCCCATGACTACCACTTTTGGCCAATGCTATTCCATGGATTCGAAGCAAGTCCCACTAATAGGTCAAATCAAGGATGCCCAAGTAGCCTTAGCAGCCTTCCTCGAGTAAAGATTGAAGCTAACGATTCTAGTGGTAGATATTCCAGCAAGCTATGGAATGCTTCTCAGTAGAACCTTCTGCATGGATTTAGGTGGTGAGATAAAATTGGATTGGTCCTAGGCTATAGTTCCTATAGGAGATAAAAAGGTTTCCTCCCTGAGCCTAAGTCTAAATATACTATCTTTCCCTCCAAAGACCCTAAGTCTCAAATCTTGTATCAAGAGTCAGATTTTGCTAACTATGTTATCAAGCCAGAGAATGATATTGCAGGAGCTATTTCAAAAGATGAGGATATTCCTTGGGTTTTTTAGTTTGACAGTAGTTATTCTATCACAGGATCAAGAGCAGGTGCAGTCCTTATTTCTCCTTTTAGACTCAAACTTCCCTTTTCATTCAAATTGGAGTTTGAAAATACAAATAATACATCAAAATATGAGGCTTTGCTACTAGGTTTGGACGAAGAAAAAAAAAGGGGATCAAGATATTAAGAGCTCATGGGGATGAATAATTGATTGTAAAGAAGGTCATAAATTTATTCTTTCTAAAGAATGAGAGGCTCAAACATTATAGAAATAAGGTTTGGGATGAGCTTGAATGGTTCGATGCTTTTGCGATTAAATCTGTCCCAAGAGAGTATAACTCAAGAGTTGACTCTCTTGTAGGGTCAGCCTCCCTGTTGATCCCACATCTAGATTTTACATAAGACTATTATACAATTGAAGTTATCAATAGGCCCAGTGTACCTGATAATTCTCTCTCCTTGAAAAGTTTTAAATATGATGCCCATATTAATGAATTCCTCCAAGGGTTGGATAAATTTTCAACTAATTATTTTGAAGGATCAAAGTCTGAATGCCATGAATTTTTCCCAAGCAAAGATGTTGGATCATCATATGAAGTATTTCAACTTAAAGGCAACTCTATACCTAAAGGATTATTAGAATTGGAGATATTTTTTGATAGGAGGGACTGTTTTATAAATCAGATTGTCAAACCAGATGATTTTCCATCTAACGAATTTGAGAAGATACATATTGGAGATGAGCATAATCCGAAACTGGTAAACCTAGAGGTATGTTATGATGTAGATAAAAATGGCCATTTTACCAAGCTACTAAGAGAATACAGAGATATTTTTGCCTAGTCCTATGATGATATGAAGAATTTTAGGTAGGGACATTTCACACATCACATTCCTTTAAAACCAAGGATGTCCCCTTTTCATTAGAAGTTGAGGACTTATAATCCAAAAGTAGTTGATGCTATCTTTAAAGAAGTGGATAAGATGCTTCAGACCCATATAATTTTCCCTATACACCACTTGACATGGGTGGCTAATATAGTCCCTCTATGGAAACGAAGAGGGGAAATAGGGATTTGTGTGGATTTTAAAAACCTCAACCAATCGAGTCTCAAGGATAATTTTGCGTTACCCATGATGGATCAAATCTTACAGACTTTTGCTGGCTCAGAAATGATGTCATTACTCAATGGCTTCTCACGATACAACCAGATCAATGTTGCAAATGAATATCAACATAAGATGACTTTTACCACACCTTGGGGTACGCTCACCCATCGAAGAATGCCTTTTGGACTGATTAATGCTGGAGCCACATTTCAGAGGGCTATGAACCTCACCTTCGGTCATTTGTTAAATAAAACTATCTCTATCTACTTGGATGATATGACAGTCTTCTCTAGAAGACACAAGAAGCACCTAAAAGATTTAAAGGAAGTACTGCAGAGGTGTTGGGACCATGATGTTTCCTTAAACCCAAAGAAGTCCATTTTCTATTTGACAAAAGGAAATTTATTGGGTCACATGGTTTAAAAAGAAGGTATTAAAATTAACCCAAAAAGGGTGAAGGCCATTCAACAATTATGTCTTCCTATCAATCACAAAGGCATAAAATCTTTCTCCGATCACATCAAATTTCTTAAGAAAGTTCATTCTTGATTTTGTTGAGATGACAAAACCAATGTTAATCTTTTTAGAGAGAAACACAGTTTCAAATGGGATGAACTAGCCATAAAGTCTTTTGAAAAAGTAAAAGAAGCCATAGCTCAAACCCCAACTTTGATACATCTAGACTTTAAGAAATATTTTATAATTTACTGCTATGCCTCAGAGTATACCATGTTTGGAGTATTGTTGCAAAAGAGTGAGAAAGATGAAGAGGTTACTATTTATTTCATGAGTCTACCATTAAAAAAACATGAGCTACGCGATTCTCAAGTTGAGAAACACAAGTTTGCGGTGGTAAAGGCAGTAAAAAAGTTTTGGTATTACATTCTTCACTCTCACTCCATAGTTTTTGTTCCAAATTCTGCTATCAAAAGTATTCTCACACAAGAGGTAGCTATGAATAATAGAGCTAATTGGGTAGCGAAAGTGCAGGAATTTGACTTGGAAATCAAACCGACCAAACGAGTCAGAGGTCAGGGTTTATGAAAATTAATGGCTGAAAGCAAGGAAGATCAGCAATTGCCAAATTGTCTCTTTGTTGGAATGAACGATTCATGGTTCTCTGATGTGGCATTCTTCTTGACCTATGGAGAACCTCCAAATCACCTTTCGAGTAAAGAAAAAAGAAATCTATGGCTTAAAGTGGCAAAGTACGTTATCGTAGATGATGTCTTGTACAAAAAGGGAATAGATGGGATGTTCTTGCGGTGTGTATATGAGGACCAACAAAAAAAGTTGATGCAGACATTTCACAATGAAGCTTGCAGAGGTCACTACTCTTCATTTGTGACAAATTTCAAACTATTAAGGAATTGCTATTACTAGCCATGAATGTTCAAGGATGAATACAAATGGGTGGAAAATTGTGAAAAATGAAAAATTTTCTCAGGGAAACCCCAGTTAGCTGCTTTGCGTTTGAGGCTTGTAGTCATTGAAGATCCCTTTCAATAGTGGGGACTTGACTTCATTGGTCCAATTAATCCAATTTTGAGTGGTACACACAATCATATTCTCACGGCCACAGACTACTTCACCAAATGGGTTGAAGCTGTGCCAGTAAAGGTGACCATGTCTGAAGTAGTCTGCAGATTTATGAAGGAGAATATAGTTACAAGATTTGGGGTCCCGCTTAAGATAGTGATTGACAATGCCCAAAATTTTTCATCCTGAGAAATTCAAATTTTCTACTATATCCATGGAATTAATTTGTCTCATTCTTCGGATTATTTCCCTCAAGGAAATGGACAAGCTGAGTCTATGAATAAAAACCTGATTAACATTATGAGAAAGCTTGTGGAAGAGAGAGGAAAGGATTGGCACAAAAAACTCTATGAAGCCTTGTGGGAAGATAAAACTTCACCAAAAAGGGCCATTGGAATGTCTCCTTTTGAGCTAGTTTATGGAGTGGAAGCTCAGCTATATCTTCCACTTGAACTAGATTTCGCCAAGTTGCAGAGATGTATTGAGGACAAGGTTTTTCAAAACTCATTAGAAAAGAGGATTTTGTACCTATCTAAAATTGAAGAGGAAAGGGAAGAATTGGTGGATCATATAACCAGTCACTAGCTTAAGGTGAAAGAAATATTTGATTGTCATGCCAGACCACATAAATTCATGGAAGGAGACAAGGTCCTACTATGGGATAAACATCATGAATCACGTGGAGCACATGGAAAGTTTGAATCTCTCTGGAAGGGTCCCTTCGAGATTTCCTAGGCTTTGGGTCCTAATGCATTCAAGTTAAGGTATGTTAATGGTGACAAACTACCCCTGTCATATAATGGACATGACCTTAAGATTTTTTAGCTTTAGCTCTTTTTCTTGTTTGTATATAAGTTTTGGGTTTCTTTTATAGGAGTAGAAGGTTTTGTTGTGTTTTGGTCGCCCTTGTCCTGATTAAGTCAAAGTCTATTTTTCAAAATCAGTGATTCTAAGTTCATCCTCGGTCTTGAAGATTCATAGCATCTAGTCAGAGCTAGTTGTTACCCTCATTTTTTTCTTTTCTCTCGAGTTTGGTTTTGTTTTAGTAAAAGCTCTAAGGTGAAGTTGAACTTGAAATTTGTCAAGTTCAAGATCTATAAATGTTTTTCCATATATGTCCCCATCTGCAAGGTTCCTATTTGTTAGTTTTGTTAGGAATGAATGCTAAATGTTTCATAGCCATTCAGTAGCAGTTGTTGTTGCATTCATGGCTATGATTGTCATTGATGTCAACACAATGATTTACTGAAGACTTACAAAGAAGTAGATAGAGTTTGGATTAGCACACGTGGTTATTGTAGTTGGAGCTATGAAATGTGGAGGATATAATCTTTGATATGTTGTATGTCTATGGTTAAGAGCACAGATAGTAATTCATTTATTCATGGAAGTTATGAGCATTTTGGTGGAAGCAATATTCAGGCACTATTCCTGAGTAGCGGTTTGTGGAAATTGGATGATATCTCTTAATTGGGATGGAATTTGGTTTTGTGCAGTTAAAGGGAAGTTGAAGACTCATTGATAGTGATGTGGATGACAGTGCAGACTTCGAGGTCACACGAGTGAAGATTTATTGTATTTGGAAGCTGACAGTTTTGTGTAATTTTGATGTAGCATGTGGAAACTTTTATGTTGTAATTGTATGCTGACTCATTTGTAATTGTTTGAGTGTGGTATAAAGGAAGGAATGTATTTCCTTGTTGCAATGTAGTAGTGATATGGAAGTAGTGGTTGTGATGTAGTAGTGATATGGAAGTAGTGGTTGTGATGTTGTTGTGATATGGTTGAGAGTGGTTGTATGTGATGATGTATGCATGAATTGAAGAAAAGAGCTAAATGTGAAGTGAATTTGAGAAGAAAGACATGCGAGGTACAAAGATCTAAAATTAAGATATGGTGTAATAGTGAGTGCAGTTTGGCATAGTCAGAGAAGAGGTAACATATTATTCTATTGAGTAATGCAAGGATTATTTGGATAGTGTGTTTAGTGATCTTACCCTGAAGCTGTTTGGGCAGTGGGTCCTTCTGTCTTCCATAACTCTTAACAGCGTTAGAATCTTTTAACAGGGATTCAAAATCTCCTAATAGGGATTCATATGTACTGAATGTATTTCATAAGACTCCTAACAGAGTCCATCCTTTCACAAGGAATATTCATATTAGTGCATCTTTTGTGGGCATCATTCCCACCTGGGTTTACTCTTTGATCAAGAGGTTCCCTAGTCAACATATCTTGTGTCATTGTGTTATTGTGTATGAATATCTTTCTATGGTTGGTAATTATATTTCTTATATGGTTTAATGCTGTTGAAGATGATAAAATTTATATTTATCTGATAATTGATTCACCCCCCCCGCCTCTCAGTTATCTTGGTGGACTTTACTTTCTAACAAGTTTGTCAGTTTTTGCAAGTTGAACTTGAACCTTGAATTCTATCAAGTTCAAGTTGAAGTTCGAGTGTAAAATCCAAAATGTGGAATATTCTGGAAGTATGGTCCTTTCTTTCACATGGAAGTTTCCTTTTCAAAAAGCATTTTTATCAAGAGAGAACTATAAAATGTTGCCGTATGATGTCACCAGATTTGATGGGACAGTATGAGCATGCTAAAATGTGATTACAACAGCTGGCGGTGCAGTATGAAAAAGGGTCATTATTGTGAAAAGTGTGGCAATCAGGAGATGTTGTTGGGAACTGAGAAATTTGTGCCAATTTGACATGAAATTTAATAAGAAGGAACTTAAAATGTCATATCAATGATTTCTTCATAAATGCATTTATTTCAACCGTCCTGCAAAATCTATTCAAGATTTTATCAGCCTTATTAATAAATTGAAGCTTTCATTAGCATTTGATCATCATTTTCTTTAGGAGAAAGGAGCGACAGAGTTTGTGGTAAGAGAATTGCAGAGAATTTGTGAGCAAACGACTAGTGAGTTATCCTCTTCCTTATAGCTTTCAGTTTGTAGAAGAAGATTATTGCTATAGTTTGGAGAAGAAGATTATGCCTCTTATTTTATAAATTTTGACAGCTAGAAAGAAAAGATGAAGACAGACCTACTGTGTTTAGGACCAGGTTATTAGTTGATTACAAAGAGTGATAAGACTATCATTAAGGAGGACAATCTTGAAACATGTACTGTTGATGAGAGAAATCTATTCATGTGTAACATACTTGCAAGAGAAGCACTTTTGACAGCCCTTCCGGAGAATGAGTACAGTCAGGTAAAATATTTGAAAAAATCTCATGAAATTTGGAATGATTTACACTCTACTTTTGAAGGTGATGAACATGCAAAAAGAGTTAGATTACATAATTGAATATGTGCATTTGAAGATATAAGAATGTTGGAAGATCAATCTATTAGAAGCTCAATTGGTAGAATGTCAGAAATTATTATAGGTATAAAATCTTGTGGAGGAACAAAGACAGAGAATGAAGTGATATGGAAAATTCGGAGGACATTGACTCCTGTATTTAAGCAGACAACATAGATGATTGAACAAGTTATACCTTGTACTACAAACTTTACAAGAGAGACTCTTCTTGGAAGATTGGAAGCAGCAGAAATGAACCTAAGATTATCAGGAGACTTACCTAGAATGGAGACAACATTCAGTGCTCTTAGTGTTCACCCTACTTTTTCAAGAAGCATCAGTGTGAGTGGAGATTATGCTGGCAGCAATAAATCTAGAAATGAAGAAGACAAGAAGATTGAAGAAGGTATTGCCTTGCTTGTGAAAAGAGAACCAAATGGTAAGAAAATATTTAAATGTTGGACTTGTCAAGAATATGGTCATTTTGCATCTAAGTGTCCTAAGAGTGTTAAAAAGTACAGAAACAATTTCAAACCTAGAAGATCTAAGGAATGTTATTATGCTAATGATGATGATCTTGAAGCTAGTATAGAAAGAACTTTAAGTGAAAGTGATATTGAGAATAATGATGACATAGGATTTGTAGCAATTAAAGAAGAAAATCCTGAAACTAATGTTAAGGAAGAAAAGCCTTAGTTTCTCAAGTTGAAAAGAAAGCTGATTGGATTATAGATAGTGGTTGTTCACATCATATGACTAGAGACATGAAAAAGTTCATAAAGTTTAATGAATATGATGGAGGAGTTGTTAGAGTTGGAAACAATGCACCTTGTTTGATTAAAGGTATATGATATATTACTCTTGATGGAAAGACTAATACTGATGATGTTTATTTTGTGGATGGATTGAAACATAATCTTTTAAGTGTTGGACAGTTAGTTGATAAGGGATATCAAGTTTGGTTTACTGAGAAAACTTGTGTGATAAAGGATAAAGATGGAAATCTGATTGGAACTGGATCTAGAATCAAAGGTAATGTATTTTAGTTGAATCCTATTAAGATGACATGTTTGATTACTAAGATTGATGACAGTTGGTTATGGCATAGAAGGTTTTGTCATATAAACTTTGATAACATTGTGAAAGTAAGTACTACACTTGCAGTAAGAGATTTACCTAAAATTATGAAGCCTACTAACATGATTTGAAAAGAATGTGTAATGGCTAAACATAAGAGAAGTTCTTTTCCCAGTAAGAAGTTTACATCTACAGAGAAGCTGGAGATTGTTCATACAGATTTGAGCGGTCCTACCAGGACTAGAGGATTCTATGGAGAAAGGTATTTTATGATTCTTGTTGATGATTTTACAAGAATGATGTGGATTGCATTTCTTAAAGAAAAATATGAAGCATTTGATAAGTTTAAGATTGTTAATGTTGAAATTTGGATCAAAAGTTTATATATATATTGTTCAATTTATATTCAATAATTTGTTCAGGAAATTTTAGTTATTAATGTACTTATATCTCTGCTGTAAACATCTGAAGGACTGAATTAATTATGTACTTGTTCGATGTTTTAACAACATCGTGCATAGCATATATATATGCAAATAATGAAGGGAAGTGACTGTAGTGGAGGCACCTCCACAATGGTCGTGACTCCTCATGGAGTCACATCCATCGTGGATGTGTCTCCACGATGGAGCCATTTCATAATCCTTAACACAGTGCCGCTTAACACAACGACTGTTAACTGTATATTAACAGTTTCGATAATAGTCGTTTAGATTATAATATTGATAGCCTTTTAACACATCATAATAATATTATATATATATATATATATGTGTGTGTGTGTGTGTGTGTGTGTGTGTGTATGTATGTATGTATGTATATAAATATAATCTATCTGATATGAGCTATGGACAATAACAAATATATATATATAGTTTATTCGATGAGCTATTAGCATTAATACTCCCTCTTAGCTCAAGAGGATAATCTATTTATCACAAGATAATATATATATATATATATATATATATATATATATATATATATATATATATATATATATATATATATATATATATATATATATATATATATATATATATATATATATATATATATATATATATATATATATATATATATCATTTTACTGATATAATGAGTAATGGTCTTGATGCAAGAGCATCCTAGGTGTAAGAGCAATCTTGCATCACCCAAAAAAAATATTTCTATTTTTGTATTCAATAAGGGCTATCTTGTGCAGAGTTGCTATTTATGGAAACTTGCTATTTTTAGTAAGTTGGTCTTACGATCTCGGAATGTCTAATTTTACATATGGAGGTTCATGTCAGTCATATCAGCCTGCCAGAAAAGTTTCATGGCTAGATCAGGTGTAGTTTTGAAGATATTGAAGATTTTCGGTATTGGCAGCAGGGTACAGAAACTTCAAACTCAGTTTTGAAGGCTTTAGAGGCCCCGAATGAGGTTGAAAATTTGGGTGATAGGCACTTTTCATGGGTCAAGCCTGTAGAGTGCTTCGTGGCATTTCCAGAATGGGGTTATAATAGCCAATCGGGTCAACGGGTGATGACTTATGGTCTTCGGAAGTTGGGTCACCTGAAATGGTGGAAAATAATTTTTCTTCAAAATTTCTGTTTGGGTTTCAAAACTCATTTTGAGCTGACTTTGATGTAATAAATTGTAAAATAAAATAATTCTAAGTTTGGTCGGCCCTTAGGGCTAAATTTCTGGAACCTTCTCGGGCGGTGGAAATTGCCTATATAAAGAAGGCCCGTAGTGTTGTCTAGGGCAGTTTTGGGTAGTAGATCTGGGTATTGATTCGAGGCTTTATCCTACAGAATATTGTAAGGGAATGCCCTTGTGGCTTTGCATATTGTAATTCTGAAAGTTTGTAATTCCACATTTGTGGAGATAATAAGAAGCCAATTTTTTGTTCTTGCATATTATTGTTGTTGTTTCTCTATTTCTGTTATGTGTTTGTGGTATTAAGGGGAGCACCCTTCATCAGGTCTTCAAGTATTAAGTCCATAATACTTACCGATTACTCAGAGTATTGGCCTCCTGAATATCAAGTCCATGATATTCACCAAGTACTCAATGTGAGTATAGATAATCACTTTATATATTCATATCATTTTACTAATATTAAGAGTAATGGTCCCCAAGTATCAAGTCCATGATACTCACCAATTACTCAGAGCAATGGTCCCCGAATATCAACTCACAAGATATTCACCAATTGCTCAAAGTGATTATCAAGAGTATTGGCCTCCTGAATATCAAGTCCATGATATTCACCAATTACTTAGAAATGTCTAACATAGTATGTGCACTAGTATTACATAAATAATACTTACCATGAAGACATAAATAGGTTGTTATGAGATTGTCACCTTATAACAACCTTCTTATCACAAGTGAAAAATCATTAAAAGTCATCACTTTCAATGATATACACAAAGAACACAAAATTATGAAATATCACTCATAATAAAGAATGTTTTATTGAAACAATAAAAAATTACTGAGATGTTTTCTCAGGAATTACAATCATACCAAGTTTACCTTTAAAGTGCTCTACCTTTACCTTAGCCAGAGCCTTGGTAAGAATGTTTTCTGATTGTTCCTCTATACTAATGTACTTTAGCTCAATAAAATTCTTTTCCACCATATCTCTAACATAGTGATAAGGTATCTCAATATGCTTGGATCTGTTGTAGAATACATGATTCAAGGAGAGCTTTATATAACTCTGATTATCACAATAAGTAATGGTGGGCTTCAAGGATCTTCCAAACAATCCAAAGATAAGTTTCCTCAACCATACAGCTTCATGCACTCCCATAGATGCAACAATGTATTCGGCTTCTGTGGAACTTTGAGCAATGGAGGATTGTTTCCTACTAAACCAGGATATCATCGCCGAACCCAAACTGAAACAACATCCTGAGGTACTTTTCCGATCAATAGTGCTTCCAATCTGTGAATGCTTCTTCCAGGGTTTTATCTTCAAGGTGGGAGTGAGGGCATCTATTTTGAACATATACAACAATGCTAGATGCTTCGGCCCAAAGATGAGTTCCTAGGTTTTGATCATGCATGATTGCTTTGGCAGCTTCTACTATTGTCTTGTTCTTCCTCTCAGCTACTCCATTCTATTGAGGGTTGTATGGAATAGTGAACTCCCTCTTGATCCCAACATGTTTACAAAAACTTTGAAATATTTCAGAAGTGTATTGTTTTCCATTATCTGTTCTCAATATTTTAATTTTCTTACCTGATAGATTTTCTACTAGAGCCTTAAATTCTTTGATTTTTAAGAGAATTTCTTCTGACTCCTTACATTTTAGAAAATATATCCAAGTCTTCCTTGAGTAATCATCAATAAAGATGAGATAATACAAACATCCTCCAATAGAGGGAAAAAACATAGGGCCACATAAGTCAGAGTGAATAAGTTCCAAGATATTCTTAGTTCTACTTTCACTATGATGAAAAGTACTTTTAGTATTCTTCCCTAGTGCACAACCTTTACAAGCTCCAATATTTTCAGATCTTAGTTTCGGTAGTCCTGTAACCATCTTCTCTAAAGAGGTTAAAACATGAAAATGAAAATGTCCTAATCTCCTATGCCATAGTTCACTTTCATTTACTGAAGTAATAAGGGCTTGATTTGAAGGAGTAGTTAATTTATAAAGAGTCCCGTCTCTAACACCAATAGTGTGTGCATTCTTTATATTTGAGTTCTTGGGCCAATCTAGAATCTTTCCATCCATGAAGGTGATTTTGTACCCTTTGTCTTCTAGTGCTGAAATTGATACTAAGTTTCTTCTTATGCTAGGTACAAACAAAACACTAGTAAGTTGTAGGGATACTCTCGATTCAAGATATATGGTGCAGGTCCCAACTCCCATTATAGGATAGGCCGTATCATCTCCAATTGTAACTTCTTGTGTAGAATATTCTTCTATGGAGTCTAAGTGTTCTTTGAATCCAGTGATATGTTGAGAGGCTCCACTATCAACAACCCAAGTACTTTGATTATCTGAAACTTGACTTGATAATGCAGAGTAGAAAGCAAGTTGTTCTGGTTTCACATTCTCTTTTGTATTATTTACTTTTGAAAGAGATGCTTCTATTTTGTTTCTTTCAGGACACTTTTGGGCAAGGTGACCAAATTTGTCACACCTATAACATTGTATTTTAGATAGGTCTCTATGTTTGAGTTTTTTCTTTTTGTATGAATCATTTCCATTTTTCCTTTTCTTTTTGCGTACTTCTGTATTGAGTACTTGGGAGACTTCTTTTGTAGTATTTGTATTAATTCCTCTGATTGATAATCGAGACTCTTCTTGAATACAGTCTAATTTCAATCGATCAAATTTAGGAATTTTGGATCGAGCACTTATTCCTCGAATGAAGGATTCCCATGAGAATGGTAGCCCATTAAGTGTGATCATTGATAATTCATTACTATCAAAAGAGTAACCAATTTCGGAGAGTTGATTTCTCAATTCTAAAATTCTCATGAAATAGGATGATAAAGTTTCTCCTTGTTTCATCTTTATTTGATGTAGTTGATTTTTAAGAGTAAGTGCTCTGCTTGTGTTGTTAATCTCATACATATCCTTTAGAGTATTAAACATCTCATGTGTTGTTTCTAATCTTATGATTATTGGCACTATGTGATCTTTTACTCCATCTACTAATAATTTCATCGCCTTGGTGTTATCTTTATCCGATTTGTTTTGATCATCTTTTTCACTTAATTCAGTCTTGAGTTTCTCCAATGTTGATGTTAGGTCATGTTCCTTTAATGTGAGCATCATTCATAATTTCCACGCCACATAGTTTGATGCTCCTTCAAGATGATCTTCTAGCCTCATTCCGTTCACCATTTTGAATATGCTGAATGAATTTTAAATATATATACTCCCGATCTGGATCCTCTTTTATTTATGCCTGCTCTGATACCATGTTAAAATTTGGATCAGAAGTTTATATATATATTGTTCAATTTATATTCAGAAATTTGTTCAGGAAATTTTAGTTATTAATGTACTTATATCTCTACTGTAAACATCTGAAGGACTGAATTAATTATGTACTTGTTTGATGTTTTAACAGCACCGTGCATAGCATATATATATGAAAATAATGAAGGGAAGTGACCGTAGTGGAGGCACCTCCACGATGGTCGTGACTCCTCATGGAGTCACGTCCATTGTGGATGTGTCTCCACGATGGACCCATTTCATAATCCTTAACACAATGCCGCTTAACACAACTGTTGTTAACTGTATATTAACAATTTCAATAATAATCATTTAGATTATAATATCGATAGCCTTTTAACACATCATAATAATATTATATATATATATAATCTATCTGATATGAGCTATGGACAATAACAAATATATATATATTGTTTATCCGATGAGCTATTAGCATTAACAGTTAAGAATAAAGTTGAGAATGAATCTGGAATGAAGATTAAATGTTTGAGATCTGATAGAGGCAGAGAATTTACTTCTAGAGAGTTTAACACCTTTTGTGAAGAAAATGGCATTAAGAGACAGTATTCAGCCCCTAGAACACCTGAACAAAATGACATTGCAGAAAGAAGAAACAGATCAGTGACTGAAGCAGCAAGAGCTATGTTATTTGAGAATGATTTGGCGAAGATATTCTGGATAGAAGCAGTGAACACAACAGTGTATACAATGAACAAAATACAAATCATAGCAGACACAAATAAGACACCTTATGAATTATGGTTTGGACATGCACCCTCAGTTAAGTATTTTAGAATTTTTGGAAGCAAATAATATATAAAGAGAGATGATGATATTGGAAAGTTTCATCCTAGAAGTGATGAAGGTATATTTCTTGGATATTCTTTGAAAAGCAAAGCCTATAGATGTTACAATAAAAGAACTAAGACTATTGTTGAAAGCGCAAATGTTAAAGTTGATGAAAATTTCAAAATTTAGGAAAGAATGCTTGATTATGAATCAGATGAAGAAGCTCCTCCTAAACCTAACACTGGATCTACTGAATTATTTTATGAAATTGATAGTGATTTGTTGAATGAAAGCCACAGTGAATTCATTGAAGAACCTACACCTGAAGTGAGATTTGAGATAGTGACACCTAGCAAGAGTTTGTTAAAGAATCATCCTATTGAACAAATTATTGGAAGCATCAAAAGAGGAGTTCTAACTCGAAATAAGGTACAAGAATAGTTATGTTTGATTTCTCAAATTGAACCTAAGACTACTAGTGAAGCTTGTGAAGATGAAAGTTGGACTAATGCTATGAAAGAAGAACTAGATCAGATTGAAAAGAACAAGACATGGGAATTGGTCCCTAGACCTAAAGACAAGAATGTTATTGGAACTAAATGGGTATTCAAAAACAAGATGAATGAACAAGGAGAAGTAGTAAGAAACAAAGAAAGATTGGTATGTAAGGATTACTCGCAGCAAGAAGGAATTAACTATGAAGAAACCTTTGCACCTGTTGCAAGAATTGAAGCAGTAAGAATGTTTTTGGCTTATGCAGCTTACAAGAAATTCAAAGTATATTAGATGGATGTGAAGTCAACATTTCTGAATGGAGAATTGGAAGAAGAAGTCTACATTGAGCAGCCTGAAGGTTTTCCTTTAACTCAAGAAGAAGACATGGTATGTAAACTTAAGAAAGCTTTATATGGACTTAAACAAGCACCTAGAACTTGGTATGCAAGACTGGATAAGTATTTGTTAAAATTGGGATTTACTAAGGGAACAACTGATAGCAATCTGTACACAAAAGAAATTGAAAATGGTTTGTTGATTATAATTATTTTTGTTGATGACATTATCTTTGGAGGAGAAGATGAAGCTAGTGACAAATTTGCTGATGAAATGAAGACTGGATTTGAAATGAGTATGATTGGTAAAATAAAATACTTTTTGGGATTAAAGATAACACAAAACAATGATGGTATCTTTGTAAGTTAGACAAAGTACCTGAATGACTTGTTGAAAATATTTGGAATGGAGAATTGTAAACCATTTGGAACACCCATGGTGACTAGACATAAGCTATGTAGCACAAATGAGACTCCTGTAGTGGAACAAAAGAAATACAAATCTATGATTGGAGGATTGTAGTATTTGACTCATACAAGACCTGATATAGCACATTCAATTAGAATTGTAGCAAGATTTCAAGCTGAACCTAGAGAATCACATTATGCAACAATAAAGAGGATATTGAGATATTTAAGAGGCACAATGGACTATGGATTATGGTATGAAAAATCTGATGATTTTACCCTATGTGCATATACAGATGCTGATTGGGGAGGCAGTGTTGATGATAAGAAAAGCACCAGTGGGAGCATTTTTCCTTGGAGGAAGATTGGTTTCTTGGCTAAGCAAGAAGCATAATTGTATCTCACAAAGCACAGTAGAAGCATAATATGTAGCAGCAACAAACAATTGTAACCAGATAATTTGGATGAAGTAAATGCTGAAGGATATTGGAATAAAATTTTTTGAACCTATTGTCATACATTGTGACAACACCAGCATAGTTAGTATGTCTAAGAATCCTGTATTACATTCTAAGACAAAGCATATAGAGATTAAGTATCATGTTGTAAGAGAGAAAGTTGCTGAGAAAAAAGTCAGACTTGAGTACATAAGTACAAAGGAGCAGATAGCAGATATATTTAGAAAGCCTTTTCCTAAGGATACATTTGAGTATCTAAGAGGTATGCTTAGGGGTATGCCCCAGCCTACTTTTGAAAAGTGATGCAGTTGGTTGCATCCATCCAATGGTATATAAGCCCTATCTTTCTTCTGGACTAGATGTTGGTACTTCCTCTATGGGGGAGTATGTGTATCTGAGCTGAGTCATGAGGACTCTAGTGAATGAATTTTTTAAATAGTGTCTTTTGACATTGAGTTGTTGTTGACATAATGATGAAATTTCTGTCATTGATGTCAATGGGGGAGAAGTATACATGAAAACCATCTGAAACATCTGTCGGAGAGAAATGAATAGGATAATGAAGCAAAATTTGATTGATGAAGAGGATTTGGAGCAACAGTGTTGCAGTATTGGATTTTTGGAACATTGGATGTTTTTCATCTATGTTTCCATCAATGCCAATGGGGGAGATTGTTAGGAATGAATGATAAATGTTTGGCAGCCATTCAGTAGCAGTTGTTGTTGCATTCATGGCTATGATTGTCATTGATGTCAACACAGTGATTTAACAAAGACTTGTAGAGAAGCAGAAAGAGTTTGGATTAGCGCACATGGGTTATTGTAGTTGGAGCTATGTGATGTGGAGGATATACTCTTTGATATGTTATATGTCTATGGCTAAGAGCGCAAATAGTAATTCATTTATTCATGGAAGTTATGAGCATTTTGGTGGAAGAAGTATTCAGGTAGTGTTCCTGAGTAGCGGTTTGTGGAAATTGGATGATATCTCTTAATCAGGATGGAATCTGGTTTTGTGTAGTTAAAGGGAAGTTGAAGACTCATTGATAGTGATGTGGATGATAGCACAAACTTCAAGGTCACACGAGTGAAGATTTATTATATTTGGAAGTTGACATTTTTGTGTAATTTTGATGTAGCATGTGGAAACTTTTATGTTGTAATTGTATGCCGACTCATTTGTAATTATTTGAGTGTGGTCTAAAGGAAGAAATGTATTTCCTTGTTGCAATGTAGTAGTGATATGGAAGTAGTGGTTGTGATGTAGTAGTGATATGGAAGTAGTGGTTGTGATGTTGTTGTGATATGGTTGAGAGTGGTTGTATGTGATGATGTATGCATGAAGTGAAGAAAAGAGCTAAATGTGAAAGAGAATTTGAGAAGGAAGACATGCAAGGTACATAGATCTGAAATTGAGATTTGGTGTAATAGTGAGTGCGATTTGGCACAGTCAGAGAAGAGGTAACATATTATTCTGTTGAGTAATGTAAAGATTATTTGGACAGTGTGTTTAGTGATCTTACCTTGAAGCTGTTTGGGTAGTGGGTCCTTCTGTCTTCCATAACTCTTAAAAGGGTTAGAATCTTTTAATAGGGATTCAAAATCTCCTAATAGGGATTCATATGTACTGAATGTATTTCATAAGACTCCTAATAGAGTCCATCCTTTCACAAGGAATATTCATATTAGTGTATCTTTTTTGGGCATCATTCCCACCTGGGTTTACTCTTTGATCAAGAGGTTCCCTAGTCAACATATCTTGTGTCATTATGTTATTGTGTATGAATATCTTTCTATGGTTGGTAATTATATTGCTTATATGGTTTAATGCTGTTGAAGATGATAAAAGTTATAGTTATCTGATAACTGATTAACCCCCCTTCTCAGTTATCTTGGTGGACTTTAATTTCTAACAAGTTTGTCATTTTTCACAAGTTGAACTTGAACCTTGAACTCTATCAAGTTCGAGTGTAAAATCCAAAATGTGGAATATTCTGGAAGTATGGTCCTTTCTTTCGCACAGAAGTTTCCTTTTCAAAAATAATTTTTATCAAGAGAGAACTATAGACTGTTGCCGTATGATGTCACCACATATGATGGGACAGTACAAGCATGCTAAAATGTGATTACGACAGCTGGCGGTGCAGTATGAAAAAGGGTCATTATTGTGAAAAGTGTGGCAATCAGGAGATGTTATTGGGAACTGAGAAATTTATGCTGATTTGACATGAAATTTAATAAGAAGGAACTTAATATGTCATATCAATGATTTCTTCATAAATGTATTTATTTCAACTGTCCTACAAAATCAATTCAAGATTTTATCAGCCTTGTTAATAAATTGAAGCTTTCATTAGCATTTGATCATCATTTTCTTTCAAAGAAAGGAGCGGTAGAGTTTGTGGTAAGAGAATTGCAGAGAATTTGTGAGCAAATGACTAGTGAGTTATCCTCCTTGTAGCCTTCAGTTTGTAGAAGAAGATTATTGCTATATTTTTTGAAGTTTCTCTTCTTTTCTGCTAAGAATGCCTCTGTTTCGCCTAAAGCTTCCAAAAACCAAAATCAGAACCTATTCATTAGTTTCACTCCCAGATATTTATGACACCTCTTTGGCTAATATTAGTTAGTGGAATTATGTGAAAGGGTTAGTAATGCATCATAGGGATCTTTCTCTACAAAGTTGGTTGGAAGCGGATTAATGGAAGCCGCCACATTTCCCCCAACCCTATAATGCCCTGAGCTTGTGCTAGAATGTGCGAATAAATATGATGCTAATAGTAGGTGCATTATGGATTCCCTAGGGGAAATTTGAGTGAGAATCAGTTGAGAGACACTAATAGCGACCCTTAAAATTCCTCACAGAGAACCCTATGAGCCCTGGACTAACACAGAAGTGACCTATGTTTATGAAGAGAATAAGAGAAGATATAATTCTTTGATTGCTCAGAGCTGGTTGGAAAAGCCAGAGAAAGGGGGGTCACAGTTGCGTAAACCCTTGACAGTTGAATATTTTCATAAGAATATTGCAGCTATTGTTTTCCTGCTGAAAAGAGTTAAGGGAAATGAACATGCCTTCCATTGGGAAGACTGGATGTACTATTTCATTCAGAAGATTTTAGGAGGGGAAACATTAATTGACTGGGCTGACTTGATTGCTAAGAGACTCCATAGAGAACTCCTAAATGTGACTAATCTAACCCCTTTTCATATGACTTCCTACCTCATTTATGTTCTTTCCTGTTGTAAGAATTGGGAAGGTCTTCCACATGAGTCGTGGAACAATAACATGAAGATTTATGATTATTACACACATTTGTAGAGTGAGAAAATTATAGAAGAATTCAAAGCAATTAATGATATATTCCTGGGTAAGTTGGTCTTTGGGCTATGCGGGAAAGAAAATAGTAGGCTGATAGAAGAAGCTATGCAAGTGGTGAATGTTTATGGGTGTTATTTTATTAGTTCCCTAGGTTTACTTATATAAGGGTTGGGGTGTTCGTTGAAGAGCCTTTAAGACTTCCCAGATAATGTTTGGATAATGTAGTCTTGATGGAAATTTGTAGACAATTGGTCATTGTTGAATGAAAGTCTGGTAGTTCCGAGAAGTCCTCAGGTGTCCTATTTTCCATTGAAATAGGTCACTATAGGTCAAAAAGTTTCCAAGATGCCCTGGCAATGGAAGGCGAGCTTCAAACCTTCAACTTAAAATCTTATACACTGTTAGTCCCAGTTTCTGTCTTGATCCTTGGTTTTTCTTAAGAAAATGCATGTGCTTAGAATTGTCTCTGTGTCAAAATATGCCTCTCATAGTCTTCCCTTTAATCTTTGGAATTAGTTCATTCGTTGCTTTGGTCTTCTCGGTCACTTAACGTTTCATACTTAGAATGGTCTTGAACACCCCTGAACACTGGCGAACAATGTAGAACTGTGTTCCCTTAGGTTCAAAGATGTTCACATTTTTTTTAACATTTTGATTAAGTTTGCACTTTTGCAGGTGATCGGTTGTTTTCTTTGAGAACACCAGAAAGGGGATAAAACATAAGGCAATTTGAATCATAAGAAGTTTCAACTTAATGATTCCGGGTATGGAATTTTGCCTAAAGTTTGCCGATAGTAAAAAGTCTTGAACAACAAAGAACAATTGAGAAGTCCAGAGAACTTGGTTCATGTATGTTCAAGGGAGTTCAGTGACATCAGCCAGAGAATGAGTTTCTAAAGCCAGTGGTGTGTTGGGACCCACAACAAGGGGAATTAAATGCTAGCACGTAACAGACTTAATGAAGTACCTCCTTGGTTTGCGCAACCATAATTAGAAGTGATGGCCTCGGGACTTGTTTAAATAATGATTATGGTCTCTTGATTTGAATATCAAATCAAATCCACGGCATTAATGGCAAGGATTTTTAATAAATTCAAGTACCCTAAAAGTATACTTAAGATTAATTCTATGTTCATCTTATTACAAAAGCGTGAGTTTTCTTCAAGAGCTGGTGCACGGAGGTAGTCTTGGCAAAGCTTTGTACTCAGGGGTGTCTACAATTTAGAGGTGAGTTGGCTATGGTCCTTGTTCTTTTTATAAAGATTTATGATCAGCTGTGAAGGGTTGGGGGTTATTTACAGTGAAAATGAAGTCAATTTTTCATTTGTTTGGGAATTCTTCCAGTCTGGTGTGTGATGGTCCTACAATTACAGACACTGATTTAGAAGGGTATGACATTGAAAACTTGCCTTCCCGACTCTTGAATTCTTTAGATGATACACCAACTCTAGAAATTCTACATAGTGATTTATGTTCTGCAGCCACATTTCCCCCCGCTATTGCCTGTCCTAAGCTCATTTTTAAGTGTATTGAATGTTATGATGTGAGGACTGAATCTATAAAGAAGAAAGACAGCTCCGTTCTGATACCCATTAAGAGGGAGTTAGTTTCTCAAGCCCTACAAATACCAGAAAAAGATTTCTCCGCCTTCTCGCCAGCCCAATCTATTGTAAAATTTAATGAAAATAGAGATGCAAACCACACCTCTATGGCTAGAAACTGGTTACTGAATCCTCAGAGGGGTGGTTCCCGCCTCCCAAAGAAGTTTAATATGACCCATGTTCGTCCATACATCAGTGACCTCATAGTCATGTTACACTGGGTCAGTGGTTCTTAGGTTGCCTTTTTATTTGCTGATTGGATGTACTTTTATGTCCAGATTATCTTGGATAGGACCCAAACTCTTGATTGGGCTAAGTTAATTGCAAGCTCTCTAAGGGAACATCTTAATGCATACAAGTTAACAGGGAGTGACTTCTTTATGTCCTCGTATCTCATTTACTGTCTTGCATGTAGCAGATCCTAGCTCGGTCTCCCTCATGAACCTTTGGTTGCAAATATGAGTGTGTATGAATTCTATCCCCTTTTGCAGAAAAATAAAGCTATTGAAGATTATAAAAAAGTCCATGATACCTTTCTGGGTAAATTGCGTTATGAACTAGTTAGTACACTAGGTAAAAGAATCAGTCCTGAAGCTCAGACTTTGATAACCAAGTATGGGAGCTACTACATTCAATTCCCAAAATTTACCTATATCAGGGTTGTGGGTTTCGAAGATCAACCGTTAAGGCTTCCTAGGTACACACTTGAATGTTTTGTATTGGCTGAAATTTGCTGGCAGTTATCAATAGTTTTGAAAAGATTTTTACCTGAAGATGAATGGATAAAAGTTTTTCCTATTTCTTTAGGAAGACTATCATGTAACACCATGGAAGATGCTATTAGCATTGGGTGCGGTATCCATCATTTTAGTTTCAAATTTTATGCAGAACAGGTGGGGTTTGATAATAAGAATTATGCTAGTGGAGTCCTGGGCCTTAGGGCACATATGTTTCCAGTCCCTCACCTAGAAGATTTCTGGGAGGATTGCAAAGATGAGTCACAGGTAGAAGAAAGAGAACATAGTCATTTGTGTATTTCTCAGATTCACTCCATGAGGCTACAGATAAATGTAGAGGGAGTCACTGATGACGGATCAGATATGTTTGATCCTAGTTACAAAAAATCTATTGAGAAAAATGAAGTGATTGTTGACTGGTCTAAAAATGAAGAAGATGACATTGAGGAGAGAACTTCACATGTGATTCGCTTAACCAATGAGTGGCTACAGAGAAGAAGGAAGAGAAAAGGAATTAGAGTAGAAAAAGAAGAAGTTGCATTTTCTTCTTTAGATCCTTCTATTTCTATTTCTAATTCACCTACACATATTGGAACTGCAGGGGCTTCCGAGAAATTTTGAGTGAGGAACTCAAAGAAGAAGATTGTAATTGATTCTCTCCCAACTGTTTTACCACAAAGGATAACAAGATCTAGAACCAAGTCAAGGACAAAGAAAGATATGGCTTAGACAGAACCTCTGATGGTAAACCTGGATGATGATAATATGGAAGATATCAATTTCCATATATTAGAAAATGAACAAATAGGAAAGGACCTCTTCGACTTGGATGATGCTACATTGGAAGTGATATCCATGCCAATGAAGACACCCAAACAGTCCTTGAGTTCTAGAGTTTCACTTCCCTGGCCATTAACTACTGTAAGTAAAAAGCGCAATTTAGTTCCTGCTTCAATTCCTGTTAAAGATATTGTAAGTAAATATGTTCAAAAGATCCCAAAGAAAAAAAAGGTTAAGAGCACGGCTCACATGTTTATTGATGAGAAAATTGGAAAATGGACCACTGAAGTTGCCACTTACAAACCAAAGGAAGGTAAGGAAGATGAACAGGAGGTTAAAGCTGAAGACTTTGAGATTACCAAAGTAGAGTTGGGAAACATGGACAGGGCTGGCAAAAATAACTTATTCAAAGAGACTGCACAACAAATGCTGAACTCTTCTTGGCAGGATGGAAAAGAAAAGAAGGAATTGAAACAAACTATAGTGACTCTGTCACAATTTATTAACACCTTCTGTAGTTTTGATGCCATTCCTTTAGTTCAATCTCCCCAAGTCTTTGACCCAGAATCAGCCGAAAGCAAGAATTTTCTCACTCAGGTTCAAAAGGGACGTGCTCTAGCAGTTTTTGTGGAGGAGTGGATTTGTGAAATCCTTAAGAGTGGTTCTAAGTACTTAAAAGAGGTGCATGAGGTTCTGCATGAGACATAAGTTTTGATAGGAGAACTACAATCTCAAAGGCAGGTATGGGAGAGGGATGAAGAAAAATGGTTCACCGCCATGTCCAAGTTTCTTGAAATTGAAAAGTATGGCTATGTAAAGTTCTGCATAGATCAGGGTGTCAAAGTACAAGATGACTCTACCTTCTTTGTTCTCAGGAAAAATATAAGTTGGAGTTTGAGCACTGTTAGAAGTAGTATTTCTGAGAACAAGGACAGTGAGCATGAGATCAAGCAGTTACAAAAGGCTATGATCACTGAGCTTAAGGTGATAAACTTTGCTCATACATATACAGATGCTATGGGAGAACACGAATAGAAAATAGCCCTTGCTGTGTTTGAAAACACCATGAAGAAACTTAAGGACAAACTAAACCCTAAACCCTCAGACTTAACTCAGGTTGCCCGAGTTGAATCAATGCTCTATCTCGGTGTGGACCAGTTTCTTTTAACCGTCAAAAAAGTCAGGAAAGTAAAGTGGACCAAAGAAGCCACAATGTTTAGGATCGTGAACTTGAGGGTACCGCACATGCCGCATGCCAATGAACTACTGCAGGCACATAAGCAGCTGGAGATGACAAAGTAGACTGTAGCGGAAGGAGAGAATATCGTCGGAGAAGAGGAGCGCACCTCCGAGAAACATGCAGAGATTGACATTTAATCTTTTCAGTTTCATGTTTTAAAAATCATGGGGCTAGGTGTCCTTTTAACTCTTTAAGCTATTTTAACTGTTTAACCGAGAGGTCAGGTTTTTCAGGAGACCTCTCGGCTTTGCTCAAACTTTAAATAACTTAGTTTTCGTAGAAGCAAGGGTTAGAAAATTTTGAAGTTAGACTTAGTATTTTTTCTTTGAAGAAGTTTTCTTTGAAATAGTACTCTAAAATTTTCCGAGTAAGCTATATAAGGATTTATTTTCTGTTGCATTTTTTGATTTATGTTATGGAAACAAGAATCTGATTATATATATATACTTGTTCCGAATCTTTGCAGTTTGAATTGGATGAACATATGTCCTGTGTTTGATTGATATATTCATTTCTGGTATATAAAATCTTATCCAGCATTCTTGGGGGTTTTTGTTAATCAGTCATTAAATCATTACATTTTAGTTCTAGTAAATTATATGTTTTGGAAATAGGAAACTGTGATTTTTTGTTTGATCAAATCTTTCTCATAAAATATTCATTTACATGTTGAACATCTGAAGAATGTTATAGCAGCCTTATAAGCTTTCAGGTCAAAAGCTAAAACCAAAATAGCTGTTAGAAAAGGAAAATTGAATTTCAAATTCAATTAGGGAGCTGTACCTAAGAATGAATTCAGAGGGAAGTGGAGAGCATCCAACACTTACCCAATTGTTAGTAAAATTGGTCTTAAAAAGGGCGATAGAGAAGAATTATCAATAGATAAAATTAAGACTAAATCTGTTTACTAACAAATTTTTGGTGACTCTACTTGGGAGGTGAATTAGTAAGCCAGTGTCTATGTTTGGCTTAAATGTGTAACTATGGTATTACCTGCTGATAGAATACCTGGTCGTTTTGAACTTCCCCCAGTCTTGCAACCCGGTCTAGATTTTCAGGACATGCAAGAAGATATTATTGCAGATTTAAACAACTTGGCTTGGAAAGTAAGAACAAGTAATGAACAGTATCAGCAAGTTCAGTTAGTTTTAGAAGAGGAAGAAGAAATTGGCGAATGGTTGAGAGGTATTCCAGTTGCCCGTGAAGCTGTAGTTGTTGAAAGAGCCATACCAAGGCCATAAAATTGTGAAGCTGGAGTCAAGACCATATACTAGATTTTAGAGAGAGGCGGGAATCTTTGATAATGTCTTTGAAGAATTGAGAAATCTTGAAACCACAAAGGTTCATCCTCCCAAGAAAAAGGCCCAGAGGAGACCTTCTTCTCCTCCAAGAGAGACTTTTAGGTCTTCTACTAAGATCTATAATTGGCAAGCTTTAACCTTGTCAGGAACTCAAGCCCCACCCCTCCAAACTATTTTCCCGACAGTTATCATGGCACAGCCATGGGGTGCCACAGTTGGACCCTTAGCTTTGGCTCAGCATAATGCCCTTCCTAAGGGTGCCAAAGATGTACTTCCAAAATTTATGGGAGATGGTATAGTGTCTGTAGATGAACACTTTAACACTTTTAATGTTGCTACTGCTATACTGGCGGTTCAAACTGAAGATGTAGCAGTCAGGCTTTTCATCCAAACTCTCACAGAAAGGGCGGTCGAATGGTTTGGACATCTACTCGCTGGGTCTATAACTAGCTGGGACTCTATGAAACTTGCCTTTGAAGGGTGTTTTAAAAGTGCTGACGATGAACATTCTTTACTAGCTCAACTAACATAGATGAAAAAGGAGATTCATGAGCCTATGAGAGACTATGTGGAAAGATATAATAAGGTTGTCCATAAAATTCCTACAGATAAAAGGACAACTCCTGAAAATCAACAATGTTTCTTTATAATTTCCATGCCCCTTGATATTGGTTTTCATTTAAGAAGAAGCAGGCCAGCGGACTTGGACGTAGCCCAAGCTCAGGCTACTGAGTTGGAAGATGATCTTATTATGGCTGGAAAGTGGAAGAAAGATCTCCAAGTTCAATCTTCTCAAGCTTCAACTTCTTCAATGGACCTGGTAGTTCAAAGGTTGATGAATGATGTTATAGCCTTGAAAAGACAATTACCTAAACAAGGGGTGACTTACTCACCTATGTCATAAGACTCTAACAGAAGGCCACCAGGATAGTACCATAATAGAACTCCTCATTTATCTTCAGCTTAGCCTAGACTTGCTATTGAGGGATCTTCCAAAGATGGAGTTATGTGTTCTTTTCACTTAACAATGGATCATGACGGTGATACCTGCCATGATATGATGAGACATATGAAAATGAAGGTAACTTCGGATGTATTGGGAGAAATGAAGGTTGAAGAAGTATTTCAAGAGTGACCTGGTGACTCTGACTCATTTTACCTAGAATACAAATTAGACTCAGAAAGAGAAGATATTTTGGCCACTCTTGAAGATTCAACTTGTGCTATGCTTACACGTAATCAGAGGTCTTTTAATTCCATCCCTTCATCATCGGCTACAGCTAGCAAGAGTCTGTAAGTAATCCTCCTTTCTCCAATGTAAAACCTCCAGAATTTAAAATATTGCCAAGGGGTGCTAAAGTTCCTTCTTTTGATATAGTAGAATTTTGTCAATCTTCTACTATCCAAATTTCACCTGTGGAATATCTAAAGTTAAATCCTAAGGAACTTGACAAGCTAGTTCAATATGTTAAAGGTGATATTCCTAATACCTCGCATGCTAATTAATGCACGACAAATCAAGTTGAGGATTTGGTTCAACCTCCATTGGTAGTTTCCCCAACAGGTAGTAATCAAAATAATTCCTCCAATACTTCCACTCCTGAAGCCGAGTGTGATATACTTGAGCCTAGAAAGCTTGAACCTTTCTATATCTCCTTGCTCCTCAATGGTCTTAAGTTGAGTAATTGTATTGTTGACTCTAGAGCGTCTGATAATATCATGCCATCCTCTGTTGCCAAAGCCCTTGGTCTGACCTTGAAAAAAAGTTTTGGAAGATGCTATTCAATGGACGACAACTAAGTACCCCTAGTAGGGCAAGTAAAAGATGCTCAAGTTGTTCTAGCCACCTATCCAGATAAAAGACTGAAGCTAACAATCTTAGTGGCGGACATTCCAATAAGTTACAAAATGTTATTGAGTAGGACCTTTTGTCGAGATATGGGTGGCAAAATAAAGATGGACTGGTCAGAAGCAGTCAACCCTGTTGGGAAGAAGAAGGTGAAGTTGGTGCCGGAAGCAAAGAATAAATATACTGTATTCCCTTCGGATAATCCAAAGGCTCAAATCTTATATCAGGAGTGTGAGTTTGGCAATTATATGATCATGAAAAACCATGTTTCCTATGTTGAAAGAGACTTAAGTGAGACACCATAGTTATGGTCGATGGAGTTTGATGGAAGTTGTGCTAACGCAGGGTCAGGAGTTGGTGTTGTTCTGAAAAGTCCAAGCGGGGAGTGTTTGCCTTTTTCTTATAAGTTGGATTTCAAGAATACCAACAATACAGCTAAATATGAAGCTTTGCTTCTAGGTCTTCAAGAAGAAAAAGCTCATGGAATCACAACTCTCATTGCAAGAGGTGATGCTGAGTTAATTGTTAAGCAAGTTAGAGGGCAGTTCACGGTGAAAAATGAAAGGTTAAAACATTATAGAGAATTGGTCTGGAAAGAAATTGAAGCTTTTGATGCTTTTTGTATAGAAGCTATTCCAAGGATTTTGAATTCAAAAGCGGATTCTTTAGCCATTTCAGCATCTTTATTGCTTCCTCACCCAGAATTCAAAACTAGCACTTATAAGATAGAAATGATTTACAGACCAGCAGTTCCTAATAATGTAGAACATTTGCAGGTTTTTGAGAGTGATGCTACTATTAATGATTTCATGACTTGTGTAGAAGTCTTCGCATCTACCTATTTTGAAGGGACAAGTGAAAAGCATGGAGAATTGGTCTCTGAAAATCAAATGTCAGATGGAATCATGCAATTAAAAGGTAACAAAATTCCTAAAGGCTTGGTAACACTTGAAAACTTATTTTCTAGAAAAGATGATAGTTTTATTCACAAGAAAGAAAATCCTCACCCTGAAGTGCTTAGGGAGTATGATAAGATTGACATTAGGGATGAAACACAGTCCAAATGGATAAGTGTAGGAAAATCTCTTTGTTCTCAAGAAAAGGGGAGACTTCAATCTTTGTTGACATCCTTTTCTGATGTTTTTGCATGGAATTATGATGATTTGAAGGATTTTAGAGGTGGGCATTTCAGCCACAATATTCCTCTTAAACCAGAATGTAAACCTTTCAGATAGAAATTGCGTAGTTATAACCCTAAGGTGTCGGAAGCTATAATGCGTGAAGTAGATAAAATGTTAAAAGCAAGGATAATATATCCAATACATCACTCAACTTGGATTGCGAACATTGTTCCGGTGAGAAAGAAAAATGGTGAGATAAGAATTTGTGTTGACTTCTGTAACCTGAATCAGGCGAGTCTGAAAGATAATTATGCCCTCCCAAAGATGGAACACGTGTTGCAAATAGTGGCTGGGTCAGAGATGATGTCCATGTTGGATGGATTCTCTAGATATAATCAGATCAGTGTGACAAGGAATGATAAGCATAAAACAGCCTTCATCACACCCTGGGGAACTTTTGCTTACAACAGGATGCCCTTTGGCCTAATTAATGCTAGGGAAACATTCCAAAGGGCAATGGACTCATCCTTTTCTGATATGAAGAATAAGATTATTGTTATATATCTAGATGATTTAACAGTCTACTCCCACAGGCGTAAACATCACCTTAGAGATTTGAAATTAGTACTTCAAAGGTGTCGTGACCATGGTATCTCACTCAACCCTAAGAAGTCAATCTTTTGTGTTACCGAAGGCAAACTATTAGGTCATATCATTTCTAAGGAAGGGATAAGAATAGACCCTGAAAGGGTAAAAGCCATTCAGCAGCTGAGTCTTCCATCTACAAGAACTGGTGTAAAGTCATTTTTCGGGCAGATCAATTTCTT
This sequence comes from Chamaecyparis obtusa, assembly GCA_027943335.1. Classification (NCBI taxonomy): domain Eukaryota; kingdom Viridiplantae; phylum Streptophyta; class Pinopsida; order Cupressales; family Cupressaceae; genus Chamaecyparis; species Chamaecyparis obtusa. The sequence goes on along the minus strand of BSBK01000118.1, from coordinate 114,672 downwards.
ACGGGCTTTTTGTGCCAGACTTCTCTGAGCTTACCCAGCATATTGTAGGGATGATGAGTGAAAAATAACCTTTTAAATGGATGGAGGCTGGACAAAAATATTTTAAAGAAATTAAAGATGCTGTAGCTAGTGCTCCTTCTTTGGTATATCTGGATTACAAGAAAGATTTTGTCATTTATTGTTATGCCTCTGATCATTCACTTTCTGCCATGCTCACTCAAAAGAATGATGGAGGAACTGAAGCACCTATTGCGTTCATGAGCACCCCCCTAAAAAAGCATGAACTGAAGTACTCACTCATTGAAAAATAAGCTTTTGCAGTTGTTAAAGCTGTTAAACAATTCAGGTTTTATATCTTGCATTCACATTCTGAGGTTTTTGTTCCGGACACTGCTGTGAAGAGTCTACTCACACAACAAGAGATTGCAATGAATAAGAGAGAAGCATGGGTGACCAAGATTCAGGAGTATGACTTGATAATAAAACCAACCAAATTGGTCAGGGGAAGAGGATTGTGTAAATTCACAGCTGAAAACCCCAATCATGAAAGAGATTCAAAAGGTGAGCAGTCACATGCATTGTTGGTAAGCCTAACAGATCCATGGTTCAGTAACATAGCTTATTACCTAACCTATGGGGAATGTCCTACTAGCCTGATACCAAAAGAGAGACGTAATCTCAGATTACAAGTAGATAAATATGTGATTTGGCAAGGTGCGCTGTTCAAGAGAGGTGTAGATGGAACCTTCCTTAGGTGTGTGGACGAGGAACAACAGAAATAATTACTTAAAGCTTTTCATGAAGAAGCATGTGGAGGTCATTTTTATTCCTCAATTATTGCTTTTAAAATTTTACGTAATTGTTTTTATTGGCCGGGTATGTTTAAAGATGCCTATGCTTTTGTTAGAAGCTGTGAGAAATGCCAATTATTTACTGAAAAACCACAATTAGGAGCATTGCCTCTAAAACCAGTTGTGATTGAAGAGCCCTTTAAATAATGGGGACTTGATTTTATAGGTCCTGTTAATCCTTCTTCTAGTGCTGGAGATATTTATATTTTGACAGCCACGAATTACTTCAATAAGTGGGTGGAGGCTATCCCAACTAAAAAAGCCAATTCCCAAGTGGTATGTGAATTTTGGTCTGTTTTGGTGTACCACAGAAGATTGTAACGGATAATGCCACTTATTTTTCATCTCAAGAACTAATATTATTCCGTTATGATCATAGTATTTCCTTGGCTCATTCATCTAATTATTTCCCCCAAGGAAATGGGCAAGCTGAATCCAGTAACAAGAATTTGGTTGCCATCATGAAAAAGCTAGTGGATGTTAATGGAAGAAACTGGCATAAGAAACTATTTGAAGCCCTTTGGGCAGATAGGATCACACCCAAAAGGGCAATCGGTATGGCACCGTTTGAGCTAGTGTATGGTATAGGAGCACAGGTTTCCCTCCCTTTGGAATTGTCAGCGATCAAACTCCAAGCTGCAATAGAAGATCAAACTTTTAAAGACTCTCTTGAAAAAAGGATAATGTTCTTGCAGAAGCTTGAAGCAGAAAGGGAAGCTCTAGTGGACAAAATTACAGAACATCAAATCAGGATTAAAAATATCTTTGACAGGAAGGCACGGCCTAGAAAGTTTATGAAAGGGGATGAGGTGCTACTGTGGGATAAAAGGAAAGAACCAAAGGGAACACATGGCAAGTTTGAATCCTTGTGGAAAGGGCCCTTTATAATTAGAGAAGAATTGGGATCTAATGCTTTCAGGTTGGCTTATCCAGATGGTTCTGTCCTTCCATATTCCTATAATGGGCAGGACATGAAGCTGGTAAAATTGTAAGGTCTGCAAGTTTTTCTGTCTGTACATATTAGGTTAGTTTCCTTCCCTATTTTTGTGTTGGTTACCCCTTTCATTTTTGTGAAACCAGAGATGCTGAGTTCTCTGCCTTTTGAGTCAAAAAGCAGTCCCTAGTTGGAGCCAATGTTAGTCCCAATTTCTGTCTTGATCCTTGGTTTTTCTTAAGCAAATGTGTGTGCTCAGAATTGTCTCTGTGTCAAAATATGCCTCTCACAGTCTTCCCTTTGATCTTTGGAATTAGTTCATTTGTTGCTTTGGTCTTCTCGGTCACTTAATGTTTCGTACTTAGAATGGTCTTGAACACCCCTGAACACCAGCGAACAGTGTAGAACTGTGTTCCCTTAGGTTCAAAGATGTTTGCATTTTTTTTAAAATTTTGATTAAGTTTGCACTTTTGCAGGTGATCAGTTGTTTTCTTTGAGAACACCAGAAAGGGGATAAAACATAAGGCAATTTGAATCGTAAGAAGTTTCAACTTAATGATTCGGGGTATGGAATTTTGCCTAAAATTTTCTGACAGTAAAAAGTCTTGAACAACAAAGAATAGTTGAGAAGTCCAGAGAACTTGGTTCATGTATGTTCAAGGGAGTTCAGTGATGTCAGCCAGAGCATGAGTTTCTAAAGCCAGCGGTGTGTTGGGACCCACAACAAGGGGAATTAAATGCTAGCACGTAACGGACTTAATGAAGTACCTCCTTGGTTTGCACAACCATAATTAGAAGTGATGGCCTCGGGACTTGTTTAAATAATGATTACGGTCTCTTGATTTGAATGTCAAATCAAATCCGTGGCATTAATGGCAAGGATTTGTAATAAATTCAGGTACCCTAAAAGTATACTTAAGATTAATTTCGTGTTCATCTTATTACAAAAGCATGAGTTTTCTTCAAGAGCTAGTGCACGGAGGTAGTCTTGGAAAATCTTTGTACTCAGGGGTGTCTACAATTCAGAGGTGAGTTGACTATGGTCCTTGTTCTTTTTATAAAGATTTATGATCAGCTGTGAAGGGGTGGGGGTTATTTACAGCGAAAATGAAGTCAGTTTTTCATTTGTTTGGGAATTCTTCCAGTCTGGTGTGTGATGGTCCTACAATTACAAACACTGATTTAGAAGGGTATGACATTGAAAACCTGCCTTCCCGGCTCTTGAATTCTTTAGATGACACACCAGCTCTAGAAATTCTACATAGTGATTTATGTTCTGCAGCCACATTTCCCCCCGCTATTGCCTGTCCTAAGCTCATTTTTAAGTGTATTGAATGTTATGATGCGAGGATTGAATCTATAAAGAAGAAAGATAGCTCCATTCTAATACCCATTAAGAGGGAGTTAGTTGCTCAAGCCCTACAAATACCAAAAAAGGATTTCTCCACCTTCTCGCCAGCCCAATCTATTGTAAAATTTAATGAAAATAGAGATGCAAACCACACCTCTATGGCTAGAAACTGGTTACTGAATCCTCAGAGGGGTGGTTCCCGCCTCCCAAAGAAGTTTAATATGACCCATGTCTGTCCATACATCAGTGACCTCATAGTCATGTTACACCGGGTCAGTGGTTCTTAGGTTGCCTTTTTATTTGCAGACTGGATGTACTTTTATGTCCAGATTATCTTGGATGGGACCCAAACTCTTGATTGTGATGAGTTAATCTCAAGCTCTCTAAGGGAACAACTTAACGCATACAAGTTAATAGGGAGTGACTTCTTTATGTCCTCATATCTCATTTACTGTCTTGCATGTAGTAGATCCTGGCTCGGTCTTCCTCATGAACCTTTGGTTGCAAATATGAGTGTGTATGAATTCTACCCCCTTTTGCAGAAAAATAAAGCTATTGAAGATTATAAAAAAGTCCATGATACCTTTCTGGGTAAATTGTGTTATGAACTGGTTAGTACACCAGGTAAAAGAATCAGTCCTGAAGCTCAGAATTTGATAACCAAGTATGGGAGCTACTACATTCAATTCCCAAAATTTACCTATATCAGGGTTGGGGGTTTTGAAGATCAACCGTTAAGGCTTCCTAGGTACACACTTGAATATTTTGTATTGGCTGAAATTTGCCAGCAGTTATCAACAGTTTTGAAAAGATTTTTACTTGAAGATGAATGGATAAAAGTTTTTCCTATTTCTTTAGGAAGACTATCATGTAATACCATGGAAGATGCTGTTAGCATTGGGTGTGGTATCCATCATTTCGGCTTCAAATTTTATGCAGAACGGGTGGGGTTTGACAATAAGAATTATGCTAGTGGAGTCCTGGGCTTTAGGGCACATATGTTTCCAGTCCCTCACCTAGAAGATTTCTGGGAGGATTTCAAAGATGAGTCACAGGTAGAAGAAAGAGAACATAGTTGTTTGTGTATTTCTCATATTCACTCCATGAGGTTACAGATAAATGTAGAGGGAGTCACTGATGACAGATCAGATATGTTTGATCCTAGTTACAAAAAATCTATTGAGAAAAATGAAGTGATTGTTGACTGGTCTAAAAATGAAGAAGATGACATTGAGGAGAGAACTTCACATGTGATTCACTTAACCAATGAGTGGCTACAGAGAAGAAGGAAGAGCAAAGGAATTAGAGTAGAAAAAGAAGAAGTTGCATTTTCTCCTTTAGATCCTTCTGTTTCTATTTCTAATTCACCTACACATATTGGAACTACAGGGGCTTCTGAGAAATCTCGAGTGAGGAACTCAAAGAAGAAGATTTTAATTGATTCTCTCCCAACTGTTTTACCACAAAGGATAACAAGATCTAGAACCAAGTCAAGGACAAAGAAAGATATGGCTCAGACAGAACCTCTGATGGTAAACCTGGATGATGATAAAATAGAAGATATCAATTTCCATATATCAGAAAATGAACAAATAGGAAAGGACCTCTTCGACCTGGATGATGCTACATTGGAAGTGATATCCATGCCAATGAAGACACCCGAACAGTCCTTGAGTTCTAGAGTTTCACTTCCCTGGCCGTTAACTACTGTAAGTAAAAAGCACAATTTAGTTCCTGCTTCAATTCCTGTTAAAGATATTGTAAGTAAATATGTTCAAAAGACCCCGAAGACAAAGAAGGTTAAGAGCACGGCTCGCATGTTTACTGATGAGAAAACTGGAAAATGGACCGCTAAAGTTGCCACTTACAAACCAAAGGAAGGTAAGGAAGATGAACAGGAGGTTAAAGTTGAAGACTTTGAGATTACCAAAGTAGAGTTGGGAAACATGGACAGGGCTAGCAAAAATAACTTATTCAAAGAGACTGTACAAGAAATGCTAAACTCTTCTTGGTAGGATGGAAAAGAAAAGAAGGAATTGAAACAAACTATAGTGACTATGTCACAATTTATTAACACCTTCTGTAGTTTTGATGCCATTCCTTTAGTTCAATCTCCCCAAGTCTTTGACCCAGAATCAGCCGAAAGCAAGAATTTTCTCACTCAGGTTCAAAAGGGATGTGCTCTAGCAGTTTCTGTGGAGGAGTGGATTTGTGAAATCCTTAAGAGCGGTTCTAAGTACTTAAAAGAGGTGCATGAGGTTTTGCATTTGACATAAGTTTTGATAGGAGAACTACAATCTCAAAGGCAGGTATGGGAGAGGGATGAAGAAAAATGGTTCACCGCCATGTCCAAGTTTCTTGAAATTGAAAAGTATGGCTATGTAAAGTTCTGAACAGATCAGGGTGTCAAAGTACAAGATGACTCTACCTTCTTTGTTCTCAGGAAAAATATAAGTTGGAGTTTGAGCACTGTTAGAAGTAGTATTTCTGAGAACAAGGACAGTGAGCATGAGATCAAGCAGTTACAAAAGGCTATGATCACTGAGCTTAAGGTGATAAACTTTGCTCATACATATACAGCTGCTATGGGAGAACAGGAACAGAAAATAGCCCTTGCTTTGTTTGAAAACACCATGAAGAAACTTAAGGACAAACTAAACCCTAAACCCTCAGACTTAACTCAGGTTGCCCAAGTTGAATCAATGCTCTATCTCGGTGTGGACCAGTTTCCTTTAACCTTTAAAAAAGTCAGGAAAATAAAGTGGACCAAAGAAGCCGCAATGTTTAGGATCGTGAACTTGAGGGTACCGCACATGCCGCATGCCAAGGAACTATTGCAGGCACATAAGCAGCTGGAGATGACAAAGCAGACTGTAGCGGAAGGAGAGAATATCGCCGGAGAAGAGGAGCGTGCGTCTAAGAAAGATGCAGAGATTGACATTTAATCTTTTTAGTTTCATGTTTTAAAACTCATGGGGCTAAGTGTCCTTTTAATTCTTTAAGCTGTTTTAACTGTTTAACTGAGAGGTCGGGTTTTTCGGGAGACCTCTCGGCTTTGCTCAAACTTTAAATAGCTTAGTTTTCGTAGAAGCATGGGTTAGAAAATTTTGAAGGTAGACTTAGTATTTTGGCTTTGAAGAAGTTTTCTTTGAAATAGTACTCTAAAATTTTCCGAGTAAGCTATATAAGGATTTATTTTCTGTTGCATGTTTTGATCTATTTTATGGAAACAACAATCTGATTATATATATATATATATATATATATATATATATATATATATATATATATATATATATATATATATATATATATATATATATATATATATATATATATATATATATATATATATATATATATATATATATATATATATATATATACTTGTTCTGAATCTTTGCTGTTTGAATTGGATGAACATATGTCCTGTGTTTGATTGATATGTTCATTTCTGGTATATAAAATCTTATCCATCATTCTTGGGGGTTTTTGTTAATCAATCATTAAATCATTACATTTTAGTTCTAGTAAATTATATGTTTTGGAAACAGGAAACTGTGATTTTTTGTTTGATCAAAGCTTTCTCATAAAGTAGTCATTTACATGCTGAACATCTGAAGAATGTTATAGTAGCCTTATAAGCTTTTAGGTCAAAAGCTAAAACCAGAATAGTTGTTAGAAAAGGAAAACTTGAATTGCAAATTCAATTAGGGAGCTGTACCTAAGAAATAATTCAGAGGTAATTGGAGAGCATCCAACACTTATCCAATTGTTAGTAAAAATTGGTCTTAAAAAGGGCGATAGAGAAGAATTATCAATAGATAAAATTAAGACTAAATCTGTTTACTAACATACCCCTAGCGAAAATTTTGACTACAGAGGTTTTTCCAAGTCGAACCTGAATGTTCCTTCAACATTCATGCATATTCTAGAGCTTGAAGATTACTGGGCTAATTTCTCGAATGATCTAGACAAAAGGCATTTGTGTGGTCTAGGATGACTATGAGACAGATTACCACATTTAGGCTTGATATGGATACCGTTGGTATTGAAGAGGATGAAGACGTGTCTGTGCTTGATTCTTAATTCCTTGAAAAATTTGAAGTTCTTCCTATCCCAAAAATTGATTGGACAAAATTAGAGGAGGATAATTTACAGTCTAGGATAACTAATTTAATTAGAAGGATGAAAAATTAGCTCCAGGAGAAGAAAGCTCCTAAAATTATTCCCCATCCTCAAAAAAGCAAGTGAAACCAAAGAAAAGAAATTCCACGAAGAAAGCTTATGTTTTGACTAATCCTGTTGTTGATGAATTTGCTCCAGGTTGTATGCACCCTAAAATGGATGCCTAGACTTTGGGCCCCATTTTTCAATTTATCAATTTTCTGAATCAATATTTTAAATCAATATTTTCTAAATTAAATCAATTTTCTTGATCAAATCCTAATTCTATCATTTATTCTATTATATTCTATGGGCTAACCATTTTATCCTAAGTCTTTATTTAATTAAAAGGAATTCCCTCCCCTTTTATTAAATAAAAAGCCCCCACTTTCCTCTTATCCTAAGTTGCACAAATAAAGCATTATTCCTATTTTATAAAAAATAGAAAATGCCTTTTTGTCTCACATGGGGCACAAAAGTCAACACTTCTTTCTCATTGGAAAAGACTTGTGCACATGGATTGCTCCCACTTTCAAAATCCACCCTTGATCAAATCTTTTGCCTCTTAATCTCCATCGTCCGTTAATTCTCACTTTCTTTAAAAGAAGAGCTCTCTTCTCATTCTAGGATCAATTCTTTGATACTAATCTTATGTTGCAGGATTTCTTGGTGATTTTGGAGCTTTGGAGATCTTCTTGCATTCTAGCTTTCATTATTGCATTTAGCTTATCTTTCATGGCATTTTAGTTTACTTTCCTTTCATGTTTCTATCTTAATTCACATAGCTTAATTAGTAAGGCTTGTAATACTTTCATTTTCATAGCATAGTTTCATTCTTGCATCTTCATTTCTAGCATAGCATAGCATTGCATTTTCATCTTGATTCTTGAAGATATTGGCATTTTTGCCCTTGTCTCTTTGAATCTCCCATTGTGTGGTTTACTAGAAAGGTTATTGGCTTAACAACTCTAGCTGAGAGCATTCTAAACACCCTTGTGACTCCATGCCTAGGGAGCTCTAGGTCGCTTTCTCAAGGTTTCCAATCCATGGATTCTCTTGGAAGTAATGACTTAGAGAAGTGCACATTTTGAGTGTACATTTTAAGTTCAAACCTTGAACTTAAAATCTTATACCCCTAGAGAAAATTTTGACTATAGAGGTTTTTCCAAGTCGAACCTGAATGTTCTTTCAACATTCATGCATATTCCAGAGCTTGAAGATTACTAGGCTAATTGCTTGAATGATCTAGAGGTTAGAAGGCATTTGTGGTCCAAGATGACTCTGAGATAGATTACCACATTTAGGCTTGATATGGATACCATTGGTATTGAAGAGGATGAAGATTTGTCTGTGCTTGATTCTCAGTTCCTTGAAAAAGTTGAAGTTCTTCCTATCCTGGAAATTGATTGGACAAAAGTAGAGGAGGATAATTTACAGTCTAGGATAACTAATGTAATTAGAAGGATGAAAAATTAGCTCCAAGAGAAGAAAGCTCCTAAAATTATTCCCCAATCCTCAAAAAAGAAAGTGAAACCAAAGAAAAAAATTCCACAAAGAAAGCTTATGTTTCGACTAATCCTATTGTTGATGAATTTGTTGAAGGTAACCTTGAACTTGAAGTTGAACTAGTTGTCCCAAAAGTTCAAGTTCAACTTCAAGATGTGCCAACCACATGGATGACTCGATCAAGTGCTCAGATAAAGAACAAAGGTAAGGGACCAATAGTAGATTCCAGTGTTGTGGTAGACTTAGACTCTCCTAAAAATGAATGACAGGAAGAGCTAGTTCCAAATTTTAGTTCTCCTACTATGTCTGACAACCAACAAGTACAGGGTAATTCAGAAAATACTCCAAAGGATTCTCTTTCTCTTCAGAGAAACTATGAGACACAAAAGAAAACCACCATAGCTCCACAATGGTTGGAAAACTCCATTGCTAAGAAATGAAGTGTTGTGCCGCTATCCTTGCCAAGTGAGGATGTCATAAGAAAATGCTTGGGCAAGACCCCAAAGGTCAAAAAGCTTAAGATAGAATCTTGAATTGAGTTTGATGAAAATACTGGCCATTGGGTAGCAGAGATTGCTAAACTAGTAGATGATAAAGGAAATGAAGAAATTTATGCACGGGATTATCAAGTGTCAAATATTGACATGGGAAAAGACAGTAGAGTGGCGGACACGAAAATATTTGAAATGTCAAATAGAAAGATTGCTAACAGGGTATGGAAGGATGCCAAGGAAAAACAAGAAATGAAGGAAGCAATGAAGACTATGGCTCAGTACATTCATGCTATTCAACATCCAGATCCCCTTTGATCAACCAAGATGTCAGATTCAATTGATGTCAAATCCCCAATTAACCAAATTTTTTTGGATCAGGTACATAGAAACAAGGCCATTACCAAAATATTTGAAGGCTGGGTTGAGTATGCCAAATTTGAGGTTGTCAAACACTTAGGCTGCTTGAATCAAGCTCAGAATGAAGCCAATAACCTTCTTAAAAAGGTTGGAGCAAATGTTGAAGGATGGGAAAAAGAAAAGGAGAGCTGGGTGAAGGAAATCCAATGGATAGAGGAGATTCAAGAATACAGCCTGCAAAATTTTCTTGCAGAAAGGCTAGTTCCTGGTTTGGATGATAAAACCTTATACATCTTGAAGGAATGCATCGACTAGAGGAATGAAGCCATGACACAAGGAATTTCTGAGGTTAGAGATATTCTTAAAGAGATAGAGATAATAAAGGACATAATTCTAAGTGATATAGGCTGGATTGACAAACAATGTTATGAGGCAAAGGAGGAGTCAATCAGGCCAACTAAGAAGGTCATCAAAAGTGTTCGAGTGAGGTCTGATGAACTTAAAGAAATGGAAACGTTGATTGTGCAAGAATTTTCTAAGATTGCATGTATGGAATCGATGCTCATGATCCAACAGAAACATTTGGAAATGCATGATTGTAAAATGGCACAGATCAGAAAAGACAAGGAAGTGTGGAAGTAGAGAATTTATTACCTTAGACTTCCACATTAGCAAGTGATCTCCACATTTACTGCTACATATGAAAATTAGAAAGCGGCCCTGTTGGTCTCAACCTCTACACCCTAGCTTTGTTGAAAAATTAGAATGGATTCAAGGGGCGTTTTACGCCACAGTTCCACTTTTCCTTCTTTATTCTCTTAATTAGTTATTTTAACTAAAAACTATTTACCTCTGGTGAGGTAGTTTTAATCATGGTTGGTTTTGAGCCCTGTGTGGCTATATATTGAAAGACAAGAATTATAGAGGTTCGGCTCTCTGAGGTTTTGAAAACTATTTTTGAAAATCTATGCTTTAGTTTCTTTAAACTGATATGATAGAATGTGTATGAGATCTTGTGGTTATATATGTATTTCAAGCTTTCAAAGTCATAAATATTGTTGTTTATCAATATATGTGATTTGTTTTCCTATGGAGATGAATCATATTTGAAGAAGCTTAGCTGTTATATGAGTTAATTTTATATCTGAAGCAATATAGAGAATTTGTGTGGAAATCTTAGTTTCGAGCATTTTGATAATTGATGTTATTAGACTGGAATGTTCCTCTTGTTTGCACATTCTTTTCATGTTGATGAAATGAATGTTTTACCTTAAGTATTTTCTAGTAAAAAATACACATGATTTTCATTTTTTATTAAATAAGATTGCATTAAAAATTCACCAGCGAGGCTGTTGCACCTTGAAAATATGTAGAGAGTTTGCTATTAAAGAAACTCAATTATTAGTGTCGTGACTTAATTTTTTCCTTTCAGTTTAATAAGAATCTTTAGATCAATTTCAAGAAAGGGAAAAACTATTCACTAACACATACAAAGTTGAAAGTCTTAAAATGGCTCTAGCATGAGTTCCACCGGTGGGTTGTGTACAACCTTGTGGAATATTCTAGGGCATTGTATATACATTGTAAATATAGTGTTTTGGATCCAAATATATAGGTTACCTTTTTTTAACATCAAGCCTTGGGTGAGACAGAGTGTACTCGGCTAGGTGGATTGACTATTGTAGAATAGAGATGGAGGGTTTAATGGATTGGAAAACACAATCCAAGACCATGGAAGTGAATAATGATGATCATAGAGTTAGTATGATAGTGGAGAAGAAGTTTTGAAGTTATTTGAGGTGTTTTTGAACCCAATTTTTCATTGCAGTTAGACTAAGCTTGTAACCCTTAAAAGTATGCCTATTTATAGTAAGGAGGTGTACGGACATATTGAGATTAGGAAACTCAAAAAATCCTTGAGTTCTCTAAAAAGGGTATCTAGAATAAAAAATTATTTGGGGCCTTATTTGGAAAGTTGCAGAGTTATTGTCTGAAAGGAGTGTTAGGAGACCTAATTAGGCCTAAAAGGCTACTAGCCCTTTTTGGAAAAGTTTGAAGAGATTGATTGCTAAACCATGAATGTTGGAAGCAAGATGACACCTAAACTAGTGGAGATGAGTAGTTAAAAATCCTTCCATTATATTTGCAGTGGGACAAAGTTTGGTTGTGATAGAAAATGGACTTAGTGAGTTGAGTCCATGAAGGATTAATGGGAATATAGTTGAATATGAATTTGGTAGTGAGGTCTTGGAGGAAGGAGTCATCGAGGGAAGAGTTCCTCTAGAGTAGGGTGATAGAAAGAACCCTAGACAGATCAAGAGAAAGACCTTGTAGGATTATTCAAGGAGTTATGATGTAGGAGTAAAGAGACCTCCCTATCATTGGTGTTGTTAAATTCATTCAACATAAAACCCTCATTTCTCTTGTCACCATATTTATCCTTGAAAAAAGTGATAAATTTATCCCAAGACCCCACACAATCATGTGGTAACCCTCTAAACCATTCCATGGCATCCTCAATTAATGATTGAACAAAAAAGTTTATAACCACATCTTCATGTTCAATTTCATAATCATCCATCATGTCAATAAATTTATTCAAATGTTCTTCACATGTGATGACATTATTTCCATCAAATTTAGGAAGCTTTCCTCTAATTTTATTTGGGATTGTACTAGGATAACCAGGAATACCAAGAAAAGAGAGTTGTTTGTACCTTTCTACATGAACCGGTCTCCTTTGGGATAAACCATCTACTTGGAATGTAGATGCTTTAGCATTGGATGTGGTATCATTTCTGTCACTAGCTGGCGGTGGAATAATAGTTGCTTGTTTAGAAGAGTTTGCAACATTTGAAGGCCTTGAGGACTGCTTGAGAAAATCAATCTTTTTCTTCATCTCCAGAGCAGTAGCCTCCAATTCTGCCTTCTCAAGTTCTTTAGCTAATATTTATTTCTCTCTTTTAGCCCTCTCAAGATCAGTATCCAATTCGGACATTTGATCCATTGGTACCTTATTATTGACAGGTTCATTAATAAAAATTCCTATTGTTACCTGCTTTCCTTTATCTTTAGGTTTTCTAGCTTCAAAAACTTGACAAATAATAAGTTCTTTCTAATATTTCTTAGGTGTTGCAAAATAATTTATTTCTTCCAAGCTCAATAATTGCCTTTTCAATTGATCTAATCTAATTTGAGCTTGTCTTACCTCATTTTCATTTTCATTTTCTCTTTTTTTTCTGATGGCAATCTGCTCTTGGATTCTTCTCTCCAAATCATAATCTTCTTCAAAAATATCTTCAGAATCTGAGAGAGTAGTTTCAGATTTTGAAATTTCAACATGAAATCTTTCTTATTTGTCTCTTGGGATATGAGGGCTCTCCGAGGGTGAAGATCTTGAGGCAGGAAGGTCATTCCTAGCCTCTCCATCTCCACACTTTCTTATTAACCTCCTGTTTTGTCCTAGAGAATCATTATGGATTACTTTCTTATATTGATGTGATCTATCCTATCCTCCTTTGGACTGAGAGGAATAGTAATCTTCATAAACACCCAATCCAAGTTCAATAGCCTCTTCATACTCTGATGCATTACCTTCATGGATGGGTTGGATTGTGTCTTCTTCTTTGGTGTTCTTCTTTTGTCTCCAAGTCTAAGAGACGTTCCTACCAGTTTTTCCTTTCTTGGTTGACCAACCCTAGAGGTTCTTGGAAGCCCATCTTCCAATTTATCTTTAGGATGTTTCCTCCTCCGGGACTTGGTTTTTTTTGACTTATATTGAGAATGTGTAAATAAAATGATGTTTACTAAGCACTGCTGCAAAGATTTCATTGAGAGTGAGCACCCAACACAAGTTTGGAAAAATACACTGGTTCTCAGAAATATGAATATGAAATATTACAAGACAAAAGGACAACCACAAGGGAACTAAGCAAAACCCTGATAATCTTCTATTAATAAAACAAATCCAAGGGATAGAAAATTACAACACTATGTCTCTCAATGATCAACTTACAAGAAAAAAAAAAAGTAGGCCAGGAGTCTAGCTCAACTTAGAACCTGCATTATCTGACTTGATTTACTACTATGTCCCCAATAGAGTCACCATTTTGTTGGCTCCTTGTTTAGCAAAATTTTAACTACCTTGTAAATGAATAAATGTACCTATGGTTTAACTTACTTCCCACAATAATTACACTCTAACAAGAACAAGGACCAATTGATAAATCTCTTTAGGCTTTCTAAACTTTGAACTCTGTAGAATTCAGGCGGGTACACCTAGGATTAGGATCATTTACTTCTCAATCTTTCCTTTCCACTAATCCTTACAAAGAAGATAAATTCCCTTAATATCTTGTCTTACTTATGAAATCAAGAGATAATGTGAGAAGCTAAACACACTACCAAATCACTCACAAGTTAAGTAGGGGCTTTTGCATTTTAGTACTACAACTTGACTTTTATTTTTGGAATTGATTTTAAAACAAAACTGAGAGACAAGAAAGAATATCTACTTGACTAATTTTTTGTGATCAGTGCCTTATCCATTAGGCATATTCAGAACAAGTCCGCACTATGGTTGGTGATCCAATCATTTACCTTGCAAATGAAAATTAATTTATACTTAAAATATTCTACTTATCACAATCCTTTGTAATACCCTATAACTTTGTCACATTATAACAAGAATCTTCTTAACTCATTGAATTAAAAGAAAAGTATATCAGGACATACAATTTTTTTTTTACAGTTATGATCTTGAGCTCTTTGTTCACAAGGCATAGGAAGTTACAAACCACTAAAGAAGGAGACATGATGCAAAGAAAATTTTCTGATAAATCTTGTATTAACTTCCTTGAAAATAATACATATAGTACTGGACTAAACATAAAATATCACAAATGAATACAAAACACTGTATGCTTCATTAGAATCCTTGCAAGAAAAAAATATTATAGACCTCTTCTACAAAGTTCTTGAATGAAAACCTATGTCATTTATCTTAGTTTTCTCAGCCAAGTTTTTCCACAAGGAAAAAACATTTCTAAATGACCTTGGGAATCCTTTTATAGAACAAGGATTGCAACAAGCTTCAGATCATTTAGGAAAAAATTAGGGCAAGGTTGTCAACCACCACAACTTGAAGTAAACATGAAGTTATTGTAGAAGTGACAAAAAACAACTTGAAAACATCATAATCTAATCTGATTAACATTGCAGGTGAAACCCTAGCAGGCAAACCATAAGAATGGAACTTGATTCATTGAATAACCTCCTGTAGGAAGTTTCACAATTAATGGCAGGACTATTTCACCTACCTTTGTATGGTTGGGGTTTGAACTTCTCTGATAGATTCCCACACCATAACTCCTCCTTCCAGAAGAGTGTCCCTTCAAATATCAGATTCAAGTGGTGATTAAAGGAAATAAATCTGATTTGATCGACTACCATATTACTCATTCATCAATTTTCACCTATAATTCTTGTCCTTTATATATTTGCAAAATCAGATCAGACTTGATCAAAACCCTAATCTGCATGGCTTGTCGACCCTATTTCTTATCTTCAATTTCAACCAAGGAAACACCAAATGTAATTATGCAATTGTTTTGACCCACCTCCATTCCTTTAAAACTCACAATTTAACCATCACTAAGTTGCCATGTCATCAGATATTTTGCAAAGAATTCAAATATTTAAAAAATGCAACTTCAACGGATAATAACGGGGTTTAAAATAGGGTCGTCGATCAAAATAAACCTTCTCAACACATCGTGCAGTTCACAAAAATAATCAAACTTTTATTCTTTAATCGCCACATGGCACTTCCTTCTTCTCTTTATCAACCTGTTCACTCTTTTACCATTTACTCGGTGTCCTTAGTTAAATCTGTGTTCAACGTTGATGCTTGATTAAGTCTATGCTCGGTTACTATACGATCTCCACATCATTCTTCATGGTAGTAAAAGCTGACCAATTAGGAAGCAACAAGCCAACAATATATGGCGCTTAGGCCCCACCACTTTCCTTCTTTGTCAAACTTGGACAGGCATTGGCCATGCACGATCCCTTGAAAGGTATCCTTTTTACAGGTTTTGATCACAAGAATACACCCACTATCTGATCAAAATTGATCTTTCTTTACTTTAACTGCCTTTCAGCCCAAAGATATGTGACGCCATCATGGACACTTGTCAATCAGGTGTGATCCCTTGATCACTATTCAACGAGAAAATTTTCATCCTTGGAAAGCACCAACTGTCAGATCAAAATTGATGTGAAAGTCCTTTATCTGCCTTTATCTTTCTTTTAAAACTGGTCCCATGATCTCACAGGGACACCTGTCTGCCAGGCGTGATCCTGCGATGGTTAAAAGGTTATGCATCTTTGGTTCAAGGCATCATGCTTGCCGTTGGATCAAATCTAATTTTCCTGACACTTTATCTCTTTCTTTAGCTCTGACCTGGGTCCACCAACTGCTACGTGTCACTCAGGCATGATCCCGCAAAGGTTAAATACTTTGCATCTTTTATTCACAGGATCACACTCACTGTCAAATTAAAATAGATCTGATTGGCTTTAAAACACAATAGAGACTTTGGAAAAATTAATTCACGTGAAACTTTAGACTTAGGAAATTATTTCATGGGTCACGCTAGGAAAACAACTTAAAGGACTTGGCCCCTTTTGATGACTTGAAACACATGACTTAAAACTGACTGAGTCATTCAAAAAGGTAATGAAGAAATAGAAAGTGGGTAGGGTTTTGGACTTAAGAATTTTTTTATTTTGAAACCCTTTCAAAGAGATAAAGCCTATTTCTTCAAACTAGGGCATTTTTCTTCAAATTTTACACTGTAACAGAAAAATTGACCACCAGGTCCCATGAATTTCCTAGTCTAGTTCAACTTAAAAATTTTAAACTCCAAAATTTAAGGAAGCTGGTGGTCTCATGAAAGTAACTTTGTCTTCTATGCTTTGTGCATACAAAAAATAAGTAAAAAAATCAATTTCCTTCTAAAGTTATTATGAAAAATTTGAAATTAAAATGATTGACAAGTGGCAAAAAGCATTCCTAAGCTAGTGGGGCGATTTCTAGCCCCACCTATTTTTCTCCTGCTTAAATATATAACGCAGGAGCACCTATCTTGGAGGAGGGTATTCTAAATAAACCCATAAAAAAATAAAATTTTATTCATGAGTCCACCCTCTTTCTAAAAAATGGAGCTTAAACCCCCCTCATGGGACCCTTGCCTAAGCCATATGACATACACAAACCAAAACAATTTAGTGTGGATGTTTCTTTTGTTGTGTGGCTTGTTGTGGCAGTAGAAGGTGTGTAAGAGATCATTTTCCTTATGAATGTAAATCCTGACGTGAAAGTGGATTTGAACCCAGGATGTGTTGAAACCAAGGCTACGATGCAAAAGAAAACCCTATAACTGAAAGCATCTGTAATGTCCCCGCCAGGGAATCCATAAGGAATCAGGTCTTTAGGTATCAAATTACAACTAACAATTTTTTTAATACATTTCAACATTTCATTATATGCATCTACAAAAGAACATTCCTTAAAGGTTCCCTTATTGAATTGATTTACTAATATAAGATCATTACACCCCATTACTTATCTAATTGAATTGAATTTCCTTTTTCTTTTACTTTTCATTTTAGAATTTAAGAGGAAGGTAAGAACATAATATTTCATTCACAACTATATCTTTTACTTCTTATTTCATTTTCAATCCTTTTCCCTACACATTGAATAACTACCCTTTACAAATTACGATTAAACCTTCACATTTGAGACATTGCTTTTTATTCCAACATAGGAGAGATAAAAGAAATAATACAAGATTACACTTTTCATTACAACTTTTGAAACTTCAACAAACATCCCTTGAAAACCCCTCAAACTATCCCTCCCTGATTACATTGCTTTATTCTTTCAATTTCCAATGATAAATACTATTATATATAAAATTTACATCAAATGGCCTGAAGGCTTACAAGGAGATCTTTTACATCTTGCACAACAATGTAAATAGTACATGGTGCAAAGTGAAAAGTATTTAACACTACATGAAATCTAAAACACATCCATGCCACAAACCACAAACAGTACCTCGAAATATATTTTCCACCCAACCATGTGAAACTAAAGAATTTCCACCCCCTATGCTAGGAGATAGAACCAAGATACTCACAAGGCCAAAAGAAATGTAAGGATTTTCAAAACAATCACTTGAAAGAAAAGTAAAAGACATAACAAAATATCATCTTACTATGCACAAAGGTTAGGTTTCTAGCATACCATCTAGGTGAGTTTCATCACACAGCCTATACATTGGGATCCTCCTTGGAAACCATGTAACCCCGGTCCCCCCTTTATGAAAAAGGATCCACCATGGCAGTTACCTATGGTCCCAGTACTCCAACAGGTCTATGTCAACTTAAATTATATGTCTTTCATTATCTTTTGAAATTCCCCCCTTTCCCAAGTTTCTTATTAAGGTTATCACTTGATTACCAACTCACTCATAGGATCATTTGGAAACCACTTTGGGTTCCAACACCTATCTCAAGCCACTCCCCTAGGGTACCTAGTCGCCTACCCACACACAATCCAAATAAATAAAAATTCACTTCAAATGGTTTAACTTGCAGGTCTAAGGAACCCTCCTGTGCTCTCAGGCCCTTAGGACGAGTCCTAGCCTCTTTACATCTGCAAATGAACATAAGGAAATAATGCCAAGTATAAAAACCCTTAATCACAAAATTACAAAACACTTTAAGAAATATTTGACAAACACAGGTGGGAAAGGTTGTAGACCACACATAGGGACAAGTTGCATGAGTCCCATGCCCAAAAACTAGCCAAATTGAACCCCTAAGACCCACTCTAAACCCCATACGAGCATTCCCATAGTTCCATACGAGCTTTCCCACAATCCCATATGAGTGGCAATGCGGGCTCATACGGGTAAAAATACATGCTCATATGAGATTCAATAATGCTCGTATGAGATTCAATACATACTTGTATGAGATTCAATACAAGCTCATACGAGACTATCTAACAAAACACTTAGAATTGCCCGAACATGAAAGTTTAAGGGGTGGAGGGTGCTCGGGGAAGGTTCCCTAAGGTATACCTGATTTAGGTACCTTAGTACCACTTCCAAAACACTTCCTCAACACACCATAAAACTCAAAACATCAACAAAAGATCAAAAGTAAAAGATAAAAGTAAAAATCTGCAAGTGCCACATGAAGGAAAACTGACTGCACTTCTTCCCTAATCCATCCTAACCTTCCCTAAAGTTTCCTAAACTTTCCTAAACCATATGTATACAGACAAATACTCAAAAATACATTAATACAAACAATCTTAAAATCCTAGGAAGATATTTAAAAGAAAACTATTACATGCACACTAATAAAACTTCCTGTATGCATATCTTTTAAAACATGAATAAGAAATCTAATATATCTCCTATCATTTGAATATTTATTCCTCCATTATGTATATCAAATAAGACCATAACAAGAAAAGGAATACAAAAGTTCTCAAATAACATGCATAGCCCAATTGGAATCAAACTAGCCTAACTTCTAGGAGGTCTTGAGTTCAAATATCCTAGATAGCTAGTTTTACCATAAGAGCTTCATTTTACTTTATTATTATTATTTATTTAATATTCATTATTCAAATATTAAAGAATACCATTATACTTGAAAGTAAAACACATAGTCTATAATATTTATATATGTGTAGGTATATATGTGTGCACCCATATATAACATACATCCAATAATAATACAGACAAAATATATATATATATATATATATACAAGAGATCAATCCAACCTCAAAACATAAATCTCAAAATCATAATACTG
Organism: Chamaecyparis obtusa; assembly: GCA_027943335.1. Taxonomy (NCBI): domain Eukaryota; kingdom Viridiplantae; phylum Streptophyta; class Pinopsida; order Cupressales; family Cupressaceae; genus Chamaecyparis; species Chamaecyparis obtusa. The sequence goes on along the minus strand of BSBK01000118.1, from coordinate 95,109 downwards.
TACATCAATCCCCAACTAAGGTAACCTCCTAAACAAGGACCTAAGTTCATGGGAATTCCTTGAGAGTAACTTGGTACAATCTCCACACAACAACAATTTGAGGATGTCTGGTACTTGCATCTTGCAACACCAACCGAGTATACCAACATATATACATATATTTATGCACAAATAGTGGAAAACAAGGAGGGAGAGTGCAACATTGTGTGGATCTCCCGTAGAAGTAACTACGACTGCCTCTCCTCATCCTACACTCACATCAAATAGTGTAATCAACAAAGCATAATGGGATTAGTAGGGTTAGATCCATCATAAACATAAATATAAATCAAGTATGAATCATTTCGCAAATAGTATAATCCTACACATATATACATGGTGCAGGAGCACCTAGGCTAACCTCTACTAGTTAGTCAATTTTTGGCTTGTACTTGACTCTAGCCAAGTCAAGAAGTTAGTATAGTTTGGTTGAGAACCTTAGAAGGTCTTGTTTTATGTTGGCTAGGTGAATTAGTCACTAAGACTAAGGTCACACAAATAGCCTTTGTTAGTTGTTATTTAAATTCTTAATGCTAGGAGTTAGGGAGATTGAGTCATTAATGTGTCTTAGGCCTAAGAATGGTTAATGGTTGTTAAATCAATATGATTATCATTAATGATCTTGGATCCTCAAAATATGTGAGGATAAGAATCCTAGAATATAGGATTAAGGCATCTATCAAAGTTGCCAAGTGTTGTAAGAATGTTGTCATAACAACATTTACACTAATTGCAAATATTGCATGCAACATGGCTAGCCTCGGATTCCTTTGATTGTGGGAGCTTATGCTCAACCAAATAGGCCCAAGAATAGTGGAGGAGACACCTAATGGAGTTATGGCTTGAATATCTAAGCATTGGTTGCATATTGTAAAAAGTTTGAGTTAATAGAAGGAGCTCTGCAATTCTATTTTGAAGTGATATCTCTATTTCTCAAGGAAAAGTCATACTTGTATCTAGAAATGCATTGATACAGTGGTTGAGTCATGTTCTATATTAATTTTTAAGACTTTTTCATTTTATGTGTTAAGGGTTTAGAGTAGATTTATCATAGTTTTCAAGTTGTTTTAGTTCAGGACTCTTCTTTTGGTCACACTGTGAATAATTTTGTAAAAATGGCTCCCACATGAGATTAAACCATGGAAACACAAAATAAGTGGTTGAATCTTCAATTGGGGCTTCTGTACATATTGCATCTAAAGGTAGGAATCATCATGAGCAAGGGAGCTAGCTTTATGATCAGGCCCTAGGTGAGTTAGACATACCCGGTTAGAGGCTTAACAGGGAGAAATCAAGTCATTTCATGTGGGGAATGGGAAGTAAAGTACATCCCCAAGAATTTTTATGGTATGTTTTCATGTTATTTATCCATCCTAAGCATTGGGAAGTTGTACCAATCCATTAGGATAGGTTTTGAGCAATTTTCATCAATCCTAGACAGGCTATCCTAGAAACTAGGCCTTTTAACCCTGTTTCTCCTTGATATTAGGAAGGAGGTGTACAAATGGTTTCAGAGTCTTAGACCTTCAAAATATTCAAGTTAATACAAAAGGGTATCCATATCTAAAGTTAGTTTTGCAGGTTTTTTGGAGATTTTGGTAGAGAAAGGGAAAAAGCCATTAAAAAGGCTACTAGAAATAGGCCTAAAATTAAGGTCTATTTTGATTTAATCTTGAATTTGATAAACCTATGAGCCAAGAACCTTCCCAAATCCATCAAATGGGATGGAATATGATTGAAATCAATGTGAAGAAGGTCCCCACATTTAAGTTTGAAATTTGTGAAGTTTTAGTGGATTTGGCACTTAGATCCATCTAAGTGAAAGTAAGAAAGAGAACCAAAATTAAGGTGTGGATCATCCAAGGTGGAGTTTTCAAGGTGTGACTCTTGTAGTAAAGAATGAATAGGACTTAGTTAATGATCTAAGCCTATTAGGAAATCCTATAGAAGAATAGGATACTAGGAGATAAGAGAAATCTCTTGGTGGGAGTGGAAAACTAAGCCTAGGAGTTTTATCTTACACCATATTGGTATCAGAGCTTGGTTGATCAAGCTTGTGGTTAATGCATCAATCTTATAAATCAGTAGGAGAGAATACACCATCCAAAGCCATGGTGAATAATGGTGAACTAGCAAAGAAGGTTGAGGAGCAAGAAGAGGATAACAAATTGTTAAGGCAAAGACTAGCTCAAATGGAGCAGCTCTTGGGTGAAGTCCAAGACAAAGCTGATAGGGGCAAAGAGAAGATTGACCTTAAAGAGGAAGCTAAAGCAAAGGAGAAAGAATTGGATTTGGAGGAAGAAGCACCAGCTCCTGACCCTATTCTTTATGAAGAGCCATTCTTTAAAGCATTGAAGGCATTGAGTGGCAAGGCTTTAGAAGGTGTTCCACTTTTTAGTGGACAAATGGATCCAGATTCAGTTGTGGATTGGATAGACAACATTGAGAACCATTTTGAATGTGATGGTATCTCTGAAGCACAAAAAGTAATGGTTGCCAAGTCTAGACTAAGAGGTTCATCTCTTACTTGGTGGAAGTTTGTGCAAACCGAGAGGGAAAAGGATGGTAAAGGTCCTATTATGACATGGAAGGGTATGGTATCCAAAGTCAAGAAAACATATTTTCCTGATGACTATGAAGTCCAAATGCATAGAAGGAGACACAATCTTAAGAAAAAAGATTTGGATGTCCAAGCATATGCCGAGGAGTTTCAAAAATTGTGTTTGAGGTCCAAGGTAGTTGAAGATGAGAGCATCAAGCTAGCAAGGTATTTGAATGGCCTCAAATGGTCTATTCAAGAGGAGATGAACCTAGTGAACTTCAAATCCATTAGGCAATGCTATCAAATGGCCTTGAAGATAGAGGAGAAGAGCAAGAGAAAGCAAGAGATCTCCAAAGGAAAAGGTAAAGGCAAGGATACTAAAGGTCAAAGAGGTGGCTATGGTGGAAGAAGTTCTGATTCAAGAGCTCAAGGTGAGGTAAAATTCAGTGAGTAGCAAGAAGGAAGCTCAAGTAGAGGTGGTAGAGGAAGAAATTCTAACTCTAGCTTTAGAGGAAGAAGTGGTGGTTCATCATAAGGAGGAAGAGGCAATTATTTTGCCAATATGAAATGCTACCATTGCAATCAAATGGGGCACTCTACCTATAGATGCCCTGAGAAAGGTGGCTCATCACAAGGAGGTGATAAGAGAGCTAACCTTGTTCATGAAGACACAAATGCAACAGATAAACATTATGAGATTCCATTAAATTTAGAGGAAGGAGAGAACCTCATGATGAGGACTCTAATCAAGGAACCGGTGAAGGAGGAGCCAAGCCAAAGAAGATCTTTGTTTAGGATCAAATGCAAGATTATGGGGAAAGTATGTAGGGTCATTATTGATTCACGCTCTACTGATAATATAGTGTCAGAAGAAGCAGTCAGCAAGCTCAAATTGAAAAGGATATCCCATACCAATCCTTACAAGGTTACTTGGCTCAATAAGGGTCAACATGTGTTAGTGAATGAGCAAGCATGGGTGGAGTTCTCCATTGGAAGGTACAAAGACAATTTTTTATGTGATGTGTTGCCTATGGATGCATGTCATTTGCTCCTAAGTAGACCTTGGCAATTTGACCACCAAGCCATGCATGATGGAGGAAAGAATTCCTATTCTTTCAAGAAGGATAATACAACCTTCAAAATTCAGTCATTATTGGAGGATGCTGAAGTAAAGACAATAGGTCCAAATTTTCTTATGGTAGGCAAAAAAGAGTTCCTAAAAACCATGGAATAGAGTGAAGGCATAGGGTATGCATTGGTGTTGAAACCAAGAGAAGGAGGTGAAGACAAGGTGACTAAGAAGACTGAATTACCAAAGGAGATTTAAGGTATATTGCAGACTTACCAAGGCATTGTAAGTGATGGTCAACCTTCAGCCTTACCCCCTCAAACAACCATAAGTCATAGGATAGACCTTATCCCAGGAGCTACCCTACCTAACAAAGCAGCCTATAAGATGACCCCTCAACAAAATGAGGAAATAGCAAGGCAAATACAAGAACTCTTAGACCAAGGCCTAATTAGAAAGAGTATTAGTCCATGTGTTGTACCCACCATACTTTCAATGAAGAAGGGAGGAACTTGGAGGCTATGTATTGAATCAAGGGCTATCAATAGAATAACCATAAGATATAGGTTCCCTATCCCTAGGATTGAAGACTTAATTGACTGTTTAGGTGAAGCAAGGTAATATAGCAAGATAGACTTGAAGAGTGGCTATCACCAAATTAGAATCCATGAAGGAGATGAGTGGAAGACAACCTTCAAAACCAATGAAGGGCTGTATGAATGGCTTGTCATGCCATTTGGATTGTCAAATGCCCCCTCTACATTCATGAGGCTCATGAATGAAGTACTCAAGGACTACATAGGCAAGTTTGTAGTTATATATCTAGATGATATACTAATTTTTAGCAAGACAAAGAGTGAGCATTTGGAGCACCTTAACATTGTCTTCAAGAAGCTGCATGAAGAGAGGTTGATGATCAATTTGGAGAAGTGTGAGTTCATCAAATCAGAATTGGTATATCTTGGGTTTGTTTTATCTCATGGCAATCTGAAAATGGATAAGAGCAAGGTAGAGGCTATCACGAATTGGCCTACTCCAAGGTCAGTAGCTAAGGTAAGGAGTTTTCATGGTCTTGAACAATACTATAGGAAGTTTATTAGACAATTTAGTGCAATTTGTGCTCCTATGTTAGACACTATCAAAGGAGGAATGAAAACTAAGTTTGTGTAGAATGAAAATGCTAATAAGAGCTTTGAGTTGTTGAAGGAGAGGATAGCTACCCAACCTATTTTGATGCTGCCAAGCTTTGAGAAGCTATTCACCATTGAATGTGATGCTAGCAATGTAGCAATTGAGGCTGTTCGAAGCCAAGAGGGAGACCGATGGCTTTCCATTCCGAGAAGTTAAGTGAGGCTAAGAGGAAGTACTCCTCATATGACTTAGAGATGTATGCATTGGTCCAAGCTCTAAGAAAATGGAGGCACTACTTGCTTCCCAAGGAGTTCATTGTGTATTCAGATAATCAAGCACTTAGCTTCCTGAATTCACAATAGGAAGTTGAGTCACAAGCACATGAAGTGGGTTGAGTACCTACAAGCCTACACCTTCAATATCAAGCACAAGAAGGGTGTACTAAACAAGGTGGCTGATGCATTGTCAAGAAGAGCCCTCACACTTCTACAAATGCTTGTCTTTATCAACCACTACCAATTCCTACTAGGCCATGGGAATGCTTAAGCATGGATTTTGTAGTTGGGCTACCCAAGACAAGACAAGGGATGGATAGTGTTTATGTTGTTGTTGATAGGTTTAGTAAGATGGCTCACTTTGTGCCATGCAAGACTACACATGATGCAAGTCAAATAGCATCTCTATTCTTCAAAGAGATAGTGAGAATACATGGACTACCAATCAACATTGTTTCAGATAGAGACACAAAATTTATGAGTCATTTTTGGAAGACTCTTTGGAAAAGATTGGGTACTAACTTATCCTTTGGGTCAGCCTACCATCCCCCAACCGATGGTCAAACAAAGGTTGTTAATAGGAGTCTTGGAAACCTTCTAAGATGCCTAACTAAGGAGTATGGTTAGCAATGGGATCAGTTAATTGGGCAAGCTAAATATGCCTATAATGATACTATCAATAGATCAATCGAGAAGAGTCCATTTGAAATTGTATATGGCCTACATCCTAGAGGAGTGTATGAGTTGAGAGATTTAAAAGATGGAGTCAAGGCAAGTGCATATGCTGATGACTTTGCATTTTCTATGCAAGAAGTTCATGAAACAGTGAGGAAGACATTGGTAGACAACACCACCAAGCACAAAGCCAAGGTAGATGAAAGTAGAAGGTTAGTGGAGTTCAAAGTTGGTGATCTTGTTATGATACACTTGAAAAAATCCAGGTTGACAAAAGGAGTCCCTCATAAGCTACAAATGAGGAGGATAGGACCATATCCTATATTGGAAAAGTATGGTGACAATGCCTTCAAGATAGACCTGCCAGAGGATAGTGGATTATCTAATATCTTTAATGTTTTAGACCTTGTCCATTACTAGGGACCACATCAAAATAGTGACTAGAACATCAATGAGGTGATCAAGGATGTGGAAGATCTTTGACTTCCTACTGCTGCAGGTACAGGGGCAGACAGTGTACTAGAGACAAGGACCTACAAGAAAACCAGACATAAAGAGTATAAGGAGCACCTCATTCAAAGGTATGGGAAGAATGCTGTTGATGCTATTTGGGTCAAAGAAATAGAGTTCAAAAGGTTGGGAATTGATCCTAGCCTCATCAATCCAAGGGTAGATTGAATTTCTTATTTTAGGGAGGATGGTGCAGGAGCACCTAGGCTAACCTCTACTAGTTAGTCAATTTTTGGCTTGTACTTGACTCTAGCCAAGTCAAGAAGTTAGTATAGTTTGGTTTAGGACCTTAGAAGGTCTTGTTTTATGTTGGCTAGGTGAATTAGTCACTAAGACTAAGGTCACACAAATAGCCTTTGTTAGTTGTTATTTAAATTCTTAATGCTAGGAGTTAGGGAGATTGAGTCATTAATATGTCTTAGGCCTAAGAATGGTTAATGGTTGTTAAATCAATATGATGATCATGAATGATCTTGGATCCTTGAAATATGTGAGGATAAGAAGCCTAGAATATAGGATTAAGGCATCTATCAAAGTTGCCAAGTGTTGTAAGAATGTTGTCATAACAACATTTACACTAATTGCAAATATTGCATGCACCATGGCTAGCCTGGGATTCCTTTGATTGTGGGAGCTTATGCTCAACCAAATAGGACCTAGAATAGTGGAGGAGACACCTAATGGAGTTATGGCTCAAATCTCCAAGAATTGGCTGCATATTGTAAGAAGTTTGAGTTAATAGAAGGAGCTTTGCAATTCTATTTTGAAGTGATATCTCTATTTTTGAAGGAACAATCATACTTGTAGCTGGAAATGCATTGATACAGTGGTTGAGTCATGTTTTATAGTAATTTTGAAGACTTTTTCATTTTATGTGTTAAGGGTTTAGAGTAGATTTATCATAGTTTTCAAGTTGTTTTAGTTTAGGACTCTTCTTTTGGTCACACTGTGACAAATTTTGTAAAAATGGCTCCCACATGAGATTCAACCATGGAAACACAAAATAAGTGGTTGAATCTTCAAGTGGGGCCTCTGTGCATATTTTATTTAAAGGTAGGAAGCATCATGAGCAAGGGAGCTAGCTTTATGATCAGGCCCTAGGCGAGTTAGACATACCCGGTTAGAGGCTTGACAAGGAGAAATCAAGTCATTTCATGTGGGGAATGGAAAGTACAGTACGTCCCCAAAAATTTTTATGGTAAGTTTTCATGTTATTTATCCATCCTAAGCATTGGGAAGTCGTACCAATCCATTAGGATAGGTTTTGAGCAATTTTCATCAATCCTAGACAGGCTGTCCTAGAAACTAGGCCTTTTAGCCCTGTTTCTCCTTGATATTGGGAAGGAGGTGTATGGATGGTTTCAGAGCCTTAGACCTTCAAAATATTCAAGTTAAGCCAAAAGGGTATCCATATCTAAAGTTAGTTTTGCAGGTTGTTTGGAGATTTTGGTAGAGAAAGGGAAAAAGGCATAAAAAAAGCTACTAGAAATAGGCCTAAAATTAAGGTCTCTTTTGATGAAATCTTGAATTCGATAAAACTATGAGCCAAGAACCTTCCCAAATTAGTCAAATGGGATGGAATATGATTGAAATCAATGTGAAGAAGGTCCCCACAATGAAGTTTGAAATTTGTGAAGTTTTAGTGGATTTGGCACTTAGATCCATCTAAGTGAAAGTGAGAAAGAGAACCAAAATTAAGGTGTGGATCATCCAAGGTGGAGTTTTCAAGGTGTGACTCTTGTAGTAAAGAGTGAATAGCACTTAGTTAATGATCTAATCCTATTAGGAAATCCTATAGAAGCATAGGATACTAGGAGATAAGAGAAATCTCTTGGTGGGAGTGGAAAACTAAGCCTAGGAGTTTTATCTTACACCAATACATCATCTCATGTCAATCATTTATTATTTCCTCAAAGTAATTCTATTAACCATGTGTGTGTGTGTGTGTGTGTGTGTGTGTATGCTCAAAATGTCCCATCATGAAATGAAAATAATCCAAACATATAGTCCAAAGTAATAAGTAGTAATTTTGTCAGTCCAAAATATGAAGGTACTAGGGTGGGCATTACAACATCCCAATTGTGAAATCAAATGTAGAAAGTTATAGAATTATATAGGAATATAAAAGATTTTTAAAGTATTTCAACAAATCGATAACTGTAAAATCCTCACACAAACAATGGGCACATTTTCCATTGTTGGGATAAGAATTAAAAACATAACATGCTAGATGTTTAAGTTTTTTCAATTTTAAAACATGGCTCTTAAAGGCTTTGCTTGATATGTCATTCAAAGTGAGTTTGGTAGTGGTGGAGGGCGATTTAAGGGAGTAGTGCAGGATGGCAGTGGCAAATGACAATTGTTTGAAAAAAATAAATTGATAACTTTTTTCATGGCGTACGACACTTAACTGATGGGTTGTTTCTCCCATCATCAATGCTTAATCATTAAGAACCCAATTAAAATTGCTAGCCCTTATGAGATTTGATTGGCACAAACAAGCTTATTTCCTTCAGAGGCTTCAACAATGGTTCAGTTGTTAACCTATCTAAAGAAAACTCAAGGTATGGAAAAACATCATTGGATATAATTAATTATGGAGGAAAGAATTGATGAAAGAAAGAACATGTGGATGAAGCAAAATGTCAAATGGATGAAAAAAATGTAATGTTAATATGCATGAATTTCTAGATAACAATGAAGAAATAAAAAAATTTGTGAGGGAAAAACTCAGGAGTATCATATGGTAAAAATAAAATGGGTGCAAAAAAGAATACTATATCAAAGAATTTAACCCCACGGGAGTTCATGAGGAGAAAGCATACATAAGAGCAAATATCAAATGGAAAGCAAAAATGCTTACAACAAAGCTTAGGACAAGTTCCCATCATTTGAGGTGTGAAATAGGTAGATGGATGATACCCAAGGAAAAATGGGAGGGGAGAATATGTCTATTTTGCAACATGGGAGTGGTAGACAAAGATCGATATTTTATCATGGAGTGCCCAATACACGACATCTGCTCTAGCGATGAGAATATTTTAGAAATAATTTAGGTACTTTATTTGAAGAAACACAACAAGACAAGACACCAAACTTAGTGATCAAAATTCATTGTCGAAAAGTAGACATAAAGAAGAAGTTTCAAATGGCCTACAGTTATTGCTCCCAATTTTGGAGTATATATTATTTTTAGGGGGGTCCCATAGACTGATTTGGCCTCAGAGACATTATTAAAATAATTCATTCATTCATTCATCCCATAAAGAAGCTTATCAACTAACTAAAAAATGTTTGGTCAATAGAATGCATTTAAAATAATAATAAATATGATAGGTACATCAAAAAAAACTAACACTCCACTTATATATATATATTTTCTTTTCATTTGGTCTCTTATTCATTCTATATATATTCTTTGAATATATTCTTCAACTATATATTTCTTATATTTTTTCACCTACCCCAATGTATTTTATAGTAATGAGTTTTCCTTCTTTGAAATTGCATTAAGTAATGAATTCTTTAACCTGTTTGACATTGAGGTCTTTTGTCGACCATTATACAAAGACGGCAGACCTTTTATGTTAACCGATTGTTTTAAGAACTGTTAAGCTAGCTATTTGATCTTTTTCTGAGCTGGGAAAGAATCAATGACAGGCATTTCTGTCGTCCTTGTAATTTACCTCCTCCTCCGCCCCTACCTATCTCCTCAAGCCCAAACAACCTTCGTCTTTCCCAGACTGAGCGGCTTAACCACTACAAATTTATCAAACCTGTATTTTCATGGAAGCGCTGTAATTGAACCCGATCTTATAGGCATCCGCCTCACCAATCAATCACAATACCTTACTGGTAGTGTTTTCTATTGGGAGCCTGTGCGTATGAAAGAGGACGGTTCCAAGAATGCAACTTTATCATTCAGCACTAGTTTCGTATTCGCCATGGATCCTCCGAAAGAGTCAGAAACCGCAGAAGGACTGTGGTTCATTATTTCGCCAAACAAAACACATGAGTCCGGAGGCCTACCAGGTTCGTACCTTGGTTTGTTCAATTTCACAAGCATGGGACAGCCTTACAATCATCTCTTTGCTGTCGAATTCGACACATATAAGAACGAGGAATTCAACGACATTAATGACAATCATGTAGGAGTAGATCTCAACTCTCTGTTTTCTGTAGAATCTAAATCTGCAGGTTTCTGGGACGGCAACCAGTCCGTAGAACTAGATCTCAACGGGAGAAAGAATATTCAAGCTTGGATTGATTATGATCATCTCCAAGAACAGCTCAATGTTAGCATAGCAGTAGCAGGTTCAATTCGCCCTGAAATGCCTCTTATTTCTAGGACAAATTTGAGTCTGCCCAGTATTCTCGAGGAAGAAATGTATGTCGGTTTTGTGGCAGCTACCGGCAAATTCGTTACAACTACATCCTCGCATGGAGCTTCACTACAAACGGAACGGCACCGGCTTTGAACGCAGCTATTCTTCCATTCTTAAAAGATACAGAATCTGATTCCAGTAACAGAAAACGCCGACTAAAAATCGGCATACCAACAGCTTTCGTTGTGTTCCTAGTACTGGTGGTTACAATTGTGTGGTTTAGAAGAAGGAATAACAGAGACGTGATTGAAGATTGGGAATTGGAGTATTGGCCTCACCGAATTAGCTACAACGACTTAAGTATTGCAACCGACGGGTTCTCAGAGAAGCAAGTCTTGGGATTTGGAGGTTTCGGCAAGGTTTACAAAGGAATTCTACCCATTAACGGCCTCCAAGTTGCTGTGAAATCTATCTTTCGAGAGACCAGTGAAGGATTGAAGGAATTCGTAGCAGAGATTTCAAGTCTCGGTCGTCTGCAGCACCGGAATCTTGTGCAAATCAAAGGTTACTGCAGGCGGGGTAAACAATTCTTCATAGTGTATGACTTCATGGAAAATGGAAGCCTTGATAAGATGATATTTGAGCATCCTTGTCAGGTTCTCGGATGGGCTCAAAGGTACACAATTCTGAAGGACGTGGGTGCAGGATTGCTGTATCTTCATGAAGAGTGGGAGCAAAGAGTGGTGCACAGAGACATCAAGTCTTCCAATGTTTTGTTGGACTCGGAGCTTCATGCAAAGTTGGGGGATTTTGGGCTTGCTCGTCTGTATGGGCATGATGAGAACTCGCAAACCACTCGTGTGGCTGGAACGCCTGGTTACATCGCTCCAGAATTGCTATCCACAGGAAAGGCCAGCAGTAGCACGGATGTATTCAGCTTTGGGGTTTTGATGTTGGAGGTTGTGTGTGGAAGGCGCCCTGTAGACTTCTCTTGCGATGCTTCTCAAGAAGTTTTGTTGGATTGGGTGAGTGAGCTGTATACCAATGGAAGGCTCATGGATGTCGCTGACCCAAAGCTTGGTGGTTATTTTGTGAAGGAAGAGATGGAGAGAGCGCTCGAATTGGGAGTGTTGTGTTGTAATCCTGAAGCGGAAGGAAGACCTGGTATGAGACAAGTGGTTCAAATACTCTAAGATGAAGTTCCCCTTGTAGCCTCTGCTGTTCCATTAGAGATGAGTGATTTGGGCCCTGCAGAGCAGTTTTCATTTTCCGAGTCCCTAGAGATGCCCTGAAAGGAAAGCTTGTATTACAAGATATTGTTTAATCTTTAATGGCCGGATGTGGAATTGGATACATGGTATTCTGTTTTGCGTCAGAAATGTGTTTACTTTCTTTAGTTTGTATTCAAGGTTTTACAAATTATCTATATTAAAATAAAATACAGAATTGTACATGCAGATCAATTTTTTCTTAGCCAGCATAACACATACTTTGTGAATCCGCTTCATGCCAAGACTAAAATGTTTATTCAAGAACGGCAGACACAAAAGAGAAGATCTGCAATCGAGTATTCAACAAATTCTTTAAATACAAATTTATATAAAGATCAACACCTTATCTGTTAAATCCACAGCTATAGCCCTAACGTCCTTCTAAAGAAGTGGAAAAGTAGGTCGCATCTGTACTGCAATTGTATGAGCTCTGTGTTGTTGAGCTTGGCTTCTCTTTCTCGAGTGACAGTGAAATGAAGGATTCTTCCCCTTGAAGAATTTGCAGGACTTGCCTCATGCCAGGTCTGGCTTCCGGTCGAGGTTTGCAACAAAGCAGCCCCAATTGAAGAACCCTCTCCATTTCATGCTCATGGTATTCACCATTAAGCTTTGGATCCGCTGCATCCATGACCTTGTCGTTGGCTTGAAGCCCTCTTAACCAGTCCAACAAACCAATTTGAGGAGTATCAGGAAAGGGACTGACGGGATGCCTTCCACAAGCAACCTCCAACATCAAAACCCCAAAACTGAACACATCCGATTCTGGCGTGGCCCTTCCTGTATGTGCAACTTCTAGTGCGATGTATCCCGGCGTTCCCATCACACAACTGCTTAAGTAATTGTCATCATGCCTATACAAACGAGCAAGCCCAAAATCCCCCAATTTTCCCCGAAGCTCCGAATCCAGCAAAACATTGCTAGACTTGATGTCCCTGTGCACCACTCTCTGCTCCCATCCCTCGTGAAGATACAGCAGTCCGGAAGCTACATCCCACAGAATTCTGTACCTCTCTGCCCATCGCAGAACTCCACCAGGGATACCGAACATCAATTTCTCAAGGCTTCCGTTGGGCATGAAGCCATAGACTATGAATAACCGTTTTCCTCGCCTGCAGTAACCCCTGATGGGGACGAGATTCCGGTGCTGTAAACGCCCCAGACTTGAAATCTCTGCTATGAATTCCTTCACTCCTTCGTTGCTCTCTCGGAGGATACATTTTACAGCAACTTCAATGCCCTTATTAGAGAGGACTCCTTTGTAAACCTTGCCGAAACCCCCATATCCTATAACTTGCTCTTCTCTAAAACCCTTGGTTGCAATGACTAAGTCTCTGTAGCTAAACCTATGAGGCCAATACTCCATCTCCCATTCTTCAATGGGTTCTCTGCGTTTCTTTCTTTTAAACCAAATCACACCGGCCGCTAGTACTAGGAGAAAAACCAAACCTGTGGTAACTCCGACTATTAGTAGCAATTTGTGGGATTTGGATTCGGATTCGGATTTCCCCTGTGAAAGGGTTTGAAGACTTGATGTATTCAACGCAGGTGCCGTTCCATTTGTAGATAAGCTCCAGGCCAGGATGTAATTGTCCTCAATTGTTAGTCCAGTTGCTGCTGAGAAACCCACATACATTTCATCTTCAAGAATGTCGGACAGACTTAGGTTTTTCATAGAAATCAGGGGAATTTCTGGGCGGGGGGAACCAGCAGGGGCTACCGTTACATTGAGCTCCATTGAAAGATTATCATAGTCGATCCAGGCTTGTATGTTGTTTCCACTCTTGAGATCCAGGTCCAAAAATTGGTTGCCACTCCAGTAACGTGCAGATTCGGACCGTTCAGAAATGAGAGAATTGAGATCCACACCCACATGATTGCCGTCAATATCATTGAATTCGTAGTTCTGGACGATGTCGAACTCGACCGCAAAGAGGTGATTGTAAGAGTGTCCCATGCTGGTTGAATTGTCGAAGAGGCCGAGGTAGAAACCGTCTGAAGCTGTGTCTTGAGATGGGTGAGGGGCAATGATGAAGGCCAATCCATCTCCGGCCATTGAAATATCTGATGGGGGAAGTATGCAGAATACGAAGGTAGTGCTGAATGACCCGTAATCTTTCATACGCAGAGGTTGTGGATATACAGCTCTGCCCTTGACACGTTCTGTTCGATCGGTGAGGCGGATGCCCACATCAGGGATCACTGTTGCGTTTCCAGACAGATGTATAAAAGAGAAATTCGTTTGGGCGATGAAATTCGTTTGAGATTGAACAGGCAGCCATGAACAGCCGAGGAGGAAGAAGAAGAGAGAAACAGCAACGGGTGTGCTTCTGCCTCCCATTGTGATCATGGTAGAACGGTTCCGTATGTTGTGTATAGTCAAGGCAACTGCATGTTGTGTATAGTATGTTGTGTATAGTATAGTCAAGGCAACTGCATGTTATGTCGTTGTTTGAGGTTTGCAAGGTGTTTTTCTCTGTACATGACCCTGTTGAGTTGGGGTGTCAAGAGTTGAGCTTTGGTTACCACGAAGTTTATGTTGAGTATAACAGTGTATCAGTCTCAAGTGTTAGTTATTCATATAGCCGTCGGCAGTTATTTGCTATAGGGAGAGGTGGATGAGATTCCGATCATAAATTCTGCAGTTGCTTGTCTAGGGGATATGTTGGGTCTGTTAGTAAGTTTTCATTAGGAATCGTGTTCTGTTTGATGAACGTGCTATAGCGGAATATGGGAATATAGTTTATCGTTTCTCAGTGTTTTGATACTCTCGGTTATTATAGAAGGTTGTGGTGGAAGTCACAGCGGTCACATTGTTTCTTTCGAAGACTTAGTTTTAGTTGTGGTCTGTAGACCATTCGATAGCTACTGTAGCAGTAGATTTTCTGTCTACGGAATATTTGGTGTGACAACAGTAAATGACAATACATGTTTCGAATGAGTTATCTGATTTTTATGTTTTTCTGATAGAATTATAATTATGTTGATGTAGTGTTCTGAAATTCTGTATATTTGCAAGGATATATATATACACACTTGTAGGAACGTGTATATATATATATATATATGTGTGTGTGTGTGTGTGTGTGTGTGTGTGTGTATACACATACCGTGAGTGTATATGCATATGTATATATATGTGTGTACGCCTATAAGTATATACATATGTGACTTTGTAACAGAGATGAAAAATTGAAACAAGTGCATTTTTATATGGGTGGTAAATATGTAGATAATGTGTAATTCTGCATTAAACATTAGTATATGAATTTGATTTTTAACCTTCCATGGTTTTACAAATAAACTCTGTTAGTTATAATGTGTCAGATTAATGAAATTGATTTTTAAGTGTTAGCTGTAACAGTCAGTTGATAATAAAATTGGATATTTCAATCATCTAATATAATATTGCAATTGGATGTTAGGAATTGGGTATTATTATTATTTGAGTTTACTAAGGATAGTATTGAAATTTTTTGATTAAGTTATTCTTTAAGTTGATGAAAAGAAGATGCTTTATTGTGGTTGTTCTGAAAGAGGTTTCATGGGTGTATGTGGATATTTTAAATTGTGGATTCAGTATTAAATATTTAAGTTATTAAGTAACATTATTAGTTGAATTTGATAATTCAGGTTTTATTATGGTTTAACTAGTATTGATAGTAAGAAGTGTTTTGAGATAATGCAAGTGTGATCCTTAGTATGGGAAACTGACTTTTGTCTGGAGCCTTAAGGTGAAAGAATATCTGTCAGTTATTTTACTAAGTGATAATTTAATAATTCATGGGCTATGGGTTTCATTTAAAAAGATAAAATATGTTGCCCTGATTACTTGCACATGTTGGTGAAGTAAGGGTATGGATTTACCTTATTGCTTGTAAAGATTAAGGTTGGCATAATGAATTCTTCGAGTTTCCTATATGGTTACTGATCGTTGATTCTTATGTAGATACCCAAAGCTAGTGGATCATCACCTTGTCATTTTCTTTGCGAGTTTATTTCTGTTGAATAGAAATGAAATGTTCCTGTTAATAATGAAATATATCTGTTTTTATATGTATGGTTCAGATTATTTTGTTAAGGTTCTAACCAGTATGATGCAGATGCTTTGGAGGTATTCCATCATCTTAGTCTTTTTGACTAAGCCCTGTTTGTTTGTGGTTGTTTTCTATTTGGTGTTTTCAGGATTATAGATGAGGAAAACAATGTTTTTGGGGGAATGGTTAGCTGTTGTAAAGATATACGGAAAATAGATTATTACCTGGTTACTTATTATCAGAGTAGTGCTTAGGATAGATAAGGGCAATTAGAAACAATCTGGAACTCTTAGAAAATATGTATTAAATATTGAGCATATTGTTATACTCTCATGTAATCAATTACCCTTGGATATTAAATAACTGGTTAAATCAGTTGAGTGGTATTTTGATGCTATTTTGTATCTTGTTAAATAAAAAAAAATGTTGTGCTTTTTTGGTTAATTTGTTTGGTTTACTTTTGGTTGTCATTTATTTAGATTATTCATATGGGGTGTTACAAAACTCTAATGAAATATGGCATATAAGATTAGGTCACCTCAATTTTCGTGCCCTATCTTCCATGGAAAGACTATTCACAGGTTTACCCAAAGTCAAAAAATACCAATCAGGGGCATGCAAGGGGTGTGCCTTACGGAAGAACACTAAGGGGTCTTTTCAAAATAGTTCTAAAAAAACAAATAATGTATTAGAATTAGGGTAAAAGTACAATACTATGTCGCACTACAGGACAAACTGAGTGGGTCCGGTCGAACCCCCAAAAGTCTATATAAGAAAAAAAATGGCCCACGCAGGTCATTTGGATTCAACAGCTTGAGGCTTTGAGTAGAGCTAAAAAGGTGTTCCAGCCGAAAGGGGTAGGTACTTTTTAAATTTTTTCATTTCAATGTTTTTTAATATTTTTTTAAAGTTTTTTTTTTAATTTAATATTAAATAATTGTAATTTAATTAAAAATCTTTATTTAATAGTTGTTTTTTGTTTAATTAATATAAGATAATTGTAATTTAAATAGAAATATTTTAATTTAATAGTTGTTTTTATTTATTTAGTTTTATTTTTTTTAATTGTAGAAATAAAATAATATGATTTTATGTAGATTGAGTTATTTAATTAATATAATCTTTTTTTCAGTTAATAAAATGTGTTAGTTATTTAATTAATTTAATTTTGTTAGATATGTTTTAAAATGTTTTAATTTAATTTTGTTAGATATGTTTTAAAATGTTTTAATTTAATTTTGTTGGATATGTTTTAAAATGTTTTAATTTAATTTTGTTAGATATGTTTTAAAATGTTTTAATTTAATTTTGTTAGATATGTTTTTAAACATGAAACTAGAAGATGAAACAACTTAGACACTAGAACAGTAGAAACTAACATAAACTTTCTCTCTCTAGCCAATTAAGACCTAACATGAAATTAACAAGACGTAATAGGACCTTTTAAGATCTAATAAAACCTAATAAGACCCTTTAACATCTAATAGGACTCTTAACATGATTAATATTTCCTATTAAACTCTAACACTAAAAACTAACATAAACTAAAATTTTAGAAACCAATTAAGACTTAATACCTAACCAATTAAGACCTAACAAGTGACTAATATTTGACCAATTAGGACCTATTATTTGAGCAATTAAGACCTAAGACCTAATAGTCCTACCAATTAAGACCTAACATGTGACTAATACTTGACCAATTAGGACCTATTAATTGACCAATTAAGACTAATTAAGACTTAACATGTGACTAATATGACCAATTAAGACAAACCTAACACGATTAATATGACCCCTTAAGACTTAATATGATTAATACCACATAAACAACATAAAAAATAATTCTAGAAACCAATTAAGACCTATTAAACTCTAACACTAGAAACTAACATAAACAAAAATTTCATCTAAACCAATTAAGACCTAATACCTAACCAATTAAGACCTAACAAGTGACTAATATTTTACCAAATAAAACTTATTAATTGACCAATTAAGACTTAACATGTCACTAATATGACTAATAACACCTAAATTGATTAATACGACCTAATAAGACTTAGGGTAAAAGCACAATCGAGTGTCACCTTTTGGGCTAACTCAAATCACTCAGCCCAGTTAGACTCGGCCGAGTTATACTCGGCCGAGTCTAACATGACCGAGTACACGTAGGCGCCACACGACGCTGAATGGCGTCTACGTGGCCCATTAGACTAGGCCGAGTGGTACTCGGCCGAGTAGGACTCGGCCGAGTCAAAATAATATTTTTAATATAAAAAAATATCACAAACCACTCATTTGCACAGTATTAGGCTATTTGAGTGGGGCCGACCCCTAGGGGGACTCGGCCGAGTCGGACTCGGCCCAGTCAGACTCGGCCCAGTTGGACTCGGCCCAGTCTACTTAGGTGGCATGCCATGTTGGCAGCCAAACCACCAAAAATACAAAAAAACTAGAATTTTGCACTTCTGTTGTTCCTTTCTTAGATCAAAATAGAAAATGTTAAAAAACTAAAAGTACCCTTTTCTAGATCTCGAAAGTATGATTTTGGACATATAAATTTTATATTGTTTCATCTACAAAACGTTAAACAAATTTGCTAAAAACTACATGTAGGTATATTAAACTTTGAGAAGACATTGATTTGAAAAATATAGAAAAATACTAAATCAATTCAAAAAAAATTTTAAATTATATAGGGCACAAGAGGAGAGAGTCCTCTTCAAGAATATATAATTTATTTGGTTTTTGGTATATTTTTTATAGGGTAAAAGTGACGGGAGACAAAAACTGTTGATTTCAGGTAAGGTCGACTTTCAATACTTATAACGGGTAAACTATAGATCGAAAAAACTTCTTTCTTTTTTCTTGCACTAGATATACATGTCATCTAAAACATATTATGAAATTGGAGGGAAAAAAAATATTTTACTTATAATGATTTGACGGGAAGTGAACTCGCTTATTTGTAGTATTTTTAGGATATGAAAAATAGACCCAAAAAATTAAAAAAATATATTAATTTTTGCTCAAATTAATTTTTAAAAATTATAGGCATAAAATTCATCCTATTTTACACATTTCATCAGTTTACATCATCTTCAAATTCTCAACAGAAATGTGACTTTTATGCCCTTGAAGTTTTTCAATTTTTGTGTTGTTAGCCTCTTCCTTTGTAAAAGGGTGACAACTTATTGTGCTTTTACCCCTTAATAATTGATCAATTAAGACTAATTAAAACTTAACATGTGACTAATTAAGACCAATTAGGACCTATTAATTGACCAATTAAGACTAATTAAGACTTAACATGTGACTAATATGACCAATTAAGACAGGTAACATGATTAATACGACCCCTTAAGACTTAATAGGATTAATACGACATAAACAACATAAACAAAAATTCTAGAAACCAATTAAGACCTATTAAACTCTAACACTAGAAAATAACATAAACAAAAATTCTATCCAAACCAATTAAGACCTAATACCTAACCAATTTAAATTAGATGATCTTAAATTTGTAACATGTATGTTTAAATTTGTAGTTCATGTACGCACGTTTAAATTTGTAACATGTATGTTTCTTAAATTTCTAGTTCATCTATGCACGTAACATGCATGTTTCTTAAATTTCTAACATGTGACTAATATGACCAATTAAGACAGACCTAACATAATTAATACGACCCCTTAAGACTTAATAGGATTAATATGACATAAACAACATAAACAAAAATTCTAGAAACCAATTAAGACCTATTAAACTCTAACACTAGAAACTAACATAAACAAAAAATCTATCTAAACCAATTAAGACCTAATACCTAACCAATTAAGACCTAACTAGTGACTAATATTTAACCAATTAAGACCTATTAATTGACCAATTAAGACTTAACATGTGACTAATATGACTAATAATACCTAAATTGATTAAAATTACCTAATAAGACCTAATAGTCCACTCTTAAGAACTAATAGGACCTATACTTGACCAATTATGTTGAATATGACCTATTAAGACCTAATAGTCCTACCAATTAAGACCTAACATGTGACTAATACTTGACCAATTAGGACCTATTAATTGAGCAATTAAGACTTTTAACATGTGACTAATATGACTAATAATACCTAAACTGATAGTCCTACCAATATGACCTACTAAGACCTAATAGTCCTACCAAATAAGACCTAACATGTGACTAATACTCAAGACCAATTAGGACCTATTAATTGACCAATTAAGACTAATTAATACAAGTAACATGTGACGATTAAGACCTAACAAGTGACTAATATTTGACCAATTATGACCTATTAATTGAGCAATTAAGACTTTTAACATGTGACTAATATGACTAATAACACCTAAACTAATAGTCCTACCAAAATGACCTACTAAGACCTAATAGTCAGGTACCAATTAAGACCTAACATGTGACTAATACTTGACCAATTAGGACCTATTAATTGACCAATTAAGACTAATTAATACAAGTAACATTTGACGATTAATACGACCCCTTAAGACTTAATAGGATTAATAAGTTTATTAAATTTGTATGTACATGTATATATAGATTTCATTTTTAAACTAGATGATCTTAAATTTGTAACATCTATGCACGTAACATGTATGTTTCTTAAATTTGTATATATATATATATATATATATATATATATATATATATATATATATATATATATATATATATATATATATTTCAATTTTAAACTAGATGATTAAATTTGTAACATGTATGTTTCTTAAATTTGTATGTACATGTGCACAGATCTATATATATTTTCTTGTTTATCTATTACACATGGCATCAGGTAGAGGGTCAGTTGATTCAGGAGAGCCTAGTGTTCATGGGGGGGACCTTGTAGTGGTAGTGGTACTAATGGTCACTCCTCTCATAGATCAGCTGATACAACACAAGCTAGAGAGAAGCTATTTGCAGACACTATTGATAGATTGAGACGAGCATTACATGTTCTGGATCAGACATTAGCTTCATCCACCAGCATTCCCAATAGGAAAAGGGTGAACATTATTAGAGATGAGTTGGTGCATATGATTGACACAGTTAAATCATACAACCCGTATGATAGTATGAGCATTGATAGATTCTATACTTCTTTATCTCGCAATGTTACTAGCACTGTGAAGTACAGTGAGATTGATACAACTGTTTCCACCCCTATGGTGAAGGAAATGTTTCCTCATTATTGAGACCTGAAGAAGGTGAGAGGGTACATGCCTACAAGATGTGAGGATGACCTGGTGGGACCATTTATATATCCTCGATGGTTGGCTGCTCACCACATGTGGCCCCAAAGGATGAGTTGCCACTATATTTCTGCAAATAATTATTTGCAGAATTTCATTTGCACCTTAATGTTGATTATACATATTTTCCTACTTATGTTGGGCAGGGGAAAGGGAGATTATTTGATAGGTTTAGAGCGCCTAATTCCCCTGTGCTCGCTAATAAGCGGGCAAGGGTGGGTCCAAACCTTTTGGTCGTACCAAAAGGTTTGGAAGTGGTAGGAGCGAGTGTTCCATATGACATGGTGAGGATGGATGCTTTTTCTAGTATAGCGAGTATCACCACACAGGTTCAAGAGATGTCCTCTGATCGTGTTGGGAGATACATGTTACGGTCTCGTTCCAGCATTCCTCCACCTACACATGCTGCATCTTCTAGTGCACCTGATCTATATGATATAGTTGACATACCATCTCCCCTGGAGGTTGCAGCTATATCATCTATGGATAGTTTGCGATGTATGAGCACATTATTATCTAGTGATCTTCTTTCTGCATATCAGACCATATAGATGCTTGGTGGGATTTCACTCAGGGAGGTTCCATCATTTGTCAGGACCTATATCATTTCTCACCAGACTGCACCACTGACAGGTCTGCGGCAAACTGCACCACTGGTAGGTCCGCAACAAACTGCACCACCGGCAGGTCCTCAGATGACTACACCACCACCGACAGCTCCTCCGCAGCAGACTGCACCACCGATAGGTCCTCAGATGACTACACCACCATCAATAGCTCCTCCATAGATGACACCACATACAACTCATCATCAGACCACGCAGGCCACTTCATCATGTCCAGGTTGTCAACTTTTTACTACATTACTTACAGACGACTTGATTGATCCCGCGACTATATCATTACAATTGTCAGGTTTGAGTGATTTCGGGAGAGCATTAGAGGCCACTATGATATATTTATAATTAAATTAAATTTTTATTTATTTAAAAAACTTACACATATATTTGAAATTTGATTAATATATGTTATATATATGTGTACTCCAGGAGGTTATGGACGATGCTGCACCATATGGAGATTTAGAAACTCCGTGTGATCCTATTCATCATGATACATAGGTACATTAAGATGTTTGTTCACAAAATTAATTTTTCTATGATAATACGTATTTAAAATTTATTATACATGTATGTATGTGTGACATATTTTGTTTATTGTACACAGACATCAGGAGGAGGTGCACCGGCATCAGGAGAAGGTGCACCGACATCAGGTCACAAATAAGGACATGGCCCTAGTTGACCGACCATGTTATTTTAGATATTTAATGTGACATTTCATATATACATGCTATAACATTTCATAGATATTTCATTTTAGACATTTCATAGATATTTCATTTTAGACATTTTATACATGTAGATATTTTAGTCATTACATATATAGATACATGGTATATGGTTGTGTATTATTTCTTATTTTATACATTACATGGTATATGGTTGTGTATTATTTCTTATTTTATACATTACATGGTATATGGTTGTGTGTTATTTCATGTTTTATACATCACATTACATATTTCAGACATTACATGTTACATATTTTATACATGTGTTACATGTTATATGTTCGTGTGTTATTTCATCTTTTAGACCTAGTTTTATACATGTGTTATGTATACATTATGTTAAGGTGATGTAATTAATCAAAGCATACATTTAATTAACTAACTAATTAATCAAAGCATAATTCAAGTAGTTCTAACATAATTAAGTAACATAATTAGGTAACTAACATAATTAAGTAATCTAACATAATTAAGTAACATAATTAGGTAACTAACATAATTAAGTAACTAACATAATTAGGTAATCTAACTAACATAATTAAGTAAGTAACTAACATAATTAAGTAATCTAACTAAAATAATTAGGTAACTAACATATTAATTAAGTAACTAACATAATTAAGTAATATAACTATCATAATTAACTAAAGTTTAATTGCCAAAAGCATTAATCAAAGCATACATTTAATTAACTAATTACTTAATCAAAGCATACAATTAATTAACTAACATACATACATAAAAACATACTATATATATATATATATATATATATATATATATATATATATATATATATATATATATATATGAGTTCAAACATGAAAATTCAAACTATAGAGTTCAAATATATGAAAGTACAAGAGCTACAAAAAGAAGTTTATTCTGAAGTTTATAGAGTTCTAAAGCTCGTCATACATATAGTTCTCTCTATCTTTTATTATCTCCAAAAGTTTTTCATGTTCTTCAATAGACAACCTCCAATTCTGATTGCTATTTTTTCTTTTTGGCGATGTCTCGAATTGCAACTTTGTTGCTATAACCAAGTGACTGTAATGTAGAACTTTTTGGCTAGACAAGTATTCAATAAATTGAACACCATTTCTGTCGACTTTTATTTGCTGATAATAAGTTCATTCAATAACAACTGAACCAATTGGATATTTCTATCCATCACCATCTATAGTTTGTTCTGTCAACTTGTATTTTTCTTTCGTGCATCTTAGTACATAATAATCTACACTTTCTATATTGTTAGGATCCGTAACTACAACAAAAATATCACCTAGATACAAATAGATTTTATTAAAATTAAACATCACTTATACGATAAATTAAAGTTAAATAAAATAACATGTATGTGCACGTACCTGTAACAACTAAATCAGAAACACGCTCATAATTTGCTGAATATATAGGATCGTGAATGTTTATGTCAATGTCATCATCTTCATAAGGAGGCATTCTGATTAACTCCTTCATATCCCATCGTGAAACATATCCATTTGCAATATTCTCACATTGACTCAATGGATTATCCTCAATGCAGTGAGCAGAAAAACATGATTTTTCTCTTACTTGAATCAAAAGAGGCTTGTGTTGTCCTGTAGTGATCAATTGATGTAAACTTCTAATACCAACAATTCTTTGACAATTGTAAGGATTAGATTGGTCTATATCTGTTACAAATATGAAATGAAAGTTGCACATGTTTAGATCAACAATCATAAAAAGATAGACATGAACACGGAATCAAAATTTAATTTAAAATTTTACAACAAAATATAAATTACCTTTCACTTCCCAAAAATAACATTTGTTGTATATGGTGTCCCAAGGAGAAAAATAACTTTGACACCATTCAACAATTTTCTTTGAATTCTCTATCATGTTACCTGTACATTTATGAATTATCAGTTTAAAGAAAATGGATCTAAGCTAAAATTATATTATTTGAAATTTGTATATATATATGTGTGTGTGTGTGTGTGTGTGTGTAACTATTGAACACCATTTGTACTTGCAAGTTCATGTTGGCGAAGTGCACACTTCACACATGTTCCTGCTCCATCGTGCTCTCTTTTTCCATGTCCACTTTCAAAAAAGTTTCACAAAAACTTAACATTGCATCTAGCATGTTGCATGGCTAGCCAATTAAAGGCTTTTGCAGATTTAAATTATCCTAAAAAATTAAGTTTTACATACATACATACATGTCATCCTTTAATAATTTAACAAATAATTAAATTGTAATGAAAATAAATTGAAGTATCTATACACATACCTGCACAACCATCAGACCAAATCCAGTGTTGCGAGACATTTATCTCATGATTCGCAATATCTTCAAAAAACATTGCAAAACAATGAGCCACATAGCTCCTATCATAAACCTTATCATCACTGATATAGAAATGAACCTCCTTGATGATAATGCGTTAATTTGGATCGGGACTTTCTACCCCATCCAAATTATATTGTGCATGTCTATAGGTCACTTGCACAAATATTGCAACCTGATCAGAATGATAATATTGAGCTTGAAGCTCTTTTTGAGAGGAAAATATATAGTTCTCGGAGAAATCTACAATTGAAAGAATACAACTAGGTGGAAAACAATCTTTGGAATCACGAAACTGTTTAGCTTTCCATTGTGCACCATGACAATGCTGGATATGTGGATAAATTAGAGTATGGAATCTAGTCGTAAACTCAAGGTAGGGCAATTCACTCTCCTTCAATACATTTTTTTTGGATTCATCTCCGCTTTTTGTTCGATATGTCTCATATTCAAATCTTTTCCACAAAACTGGTGTTGAAACATTAATATTCTCAATTTGCAATGGAAATTTATGCAAATCTCCACAATCACTGCATGCATTCTTTATACAATATACTTTGAACTCATCTAAATCTTCTAATTTATCACATAAATAGACTTTACAAATTGTGTTGTACTTCCAGGGATGACCATATTTGAATCAAGAACTGCCATAACTTTTTTATATGATTGCAAGTATAGATGAAACTCAACATGATTTCAACAACAACAAGTTTCACGAACCTTATTTATGCGTACAAAGCAACGGTGCAACCTCTCAAACATTCTTTGACATATTTTCACATTTGAAAATTCTTTCTTGAATGCTTCAAATAATTCACTTTGTGTTGTATCTATAAAATATTTTGGATGTGCAGTTTTCATACCAGTCTCTTCATCTTTCATCTGTATTGTATCCCTTCTATTAGAAGAAACATGAGAGTGAGCGGTCCAATATTCAATGACCTATTTTTTTGCATGTTCAAAAATTTTGTCTTTTCGAGAAAGCCAACAAATATTTACCCAATTTTTTTCAATGTTTTCATCTAACATATTTCTCTTCTCGATATATCTTTGAATAGTTCTTCTAGATACATTCAGTAAATCAAAAATTGCATGCACTTGTTTTCTCCGTGTCAACCTCCTACTAGATAAAGTAGTCATAATTGCTCTATGTGCAACACTTAAATCAGCTCCTTGACTTAAGTTATTAATATTTCTCAATGCATCTTGAAAATTTTGAACTATTGTTCGATTTACATTTTCTCCTGAGTTTTTCTTGTTGTCAACACCCAACAACTCCAAAACAAGAGTCATTTCTTTTTTCTTGAATAACCTAACAAATAATTGAGCTCTTGCAACCATACTTTTATTTTCAAAATATTCATCCCAAAGTTTTTTGCAATGAGTTTTAATTGTACTTTCAGATAACATTTCTTCATATGGAATTTGACTGAAAAATGAATCCTCATTCATCTCCATCAAATTGCCCATGTCAAAAGATCTATTTTGAGCTCTAGAACTACCAATTTGTTCCCCTACTTGAATTACATCTTCCTGAATATCAATAGGTTCTTCTTGAACTTCAACAAGTTGATCTTGATTATGCTTTGTCTGATATTTTTGTCATCCTTTGTTCGATCATATTTTCTTAATCCATTCCTTTTATTCCCCATTGCAAAAACTGTTCAGATTGAAAAATATAAAAGAATCACTTAATTGAAAAAACTCACACATTTCTATAAAAGCTTATGCTCATAAGCAAACAAAATATATACATATTTATCATTCACAAAATCACAACAATCTAATCTTGCAAAATTTCTCAAGGACAATGAAAAAAATATAATTACTCCAAAATCATCAACCTATCTTGGAAACACAATGAAGACAATATTTTACAAAGAATAATTGCAAAAAAATATTTCAAACCCTACCTTAAACCACCACTCGACAGAACCGTGCAAAGAACAATCCAACAACCTTGAAATTTCCCAAAGCTTTCACAATCCTCCAATTCAATCTTAGAGCCAAAATCTATAAACTTGTATATCGAATACTAGCCAAAATCCTCTTAATAAAGAAAACCGAATAAAATTTTCAATCCATGCAACACCATAAACATGTAAACTGCCCTCTGAAAAATAGAAAAGAATTAGTTAACTTGAAAACACTAAATCAAAACTTGACATACAATACCAAAAAATAAAAATAAAATAATTAATAAATTCAAAAAACTATAAAAAATCACTTAATTCAAGATAAAAGCCACTTAACTCTTACAAATAAAATTAAAATAATTTATAAATTTTATAAAACTATTAAAAATCTATTAAAAAAACCAATTTTATTTTAAAAATCGAGCGAATTGTGAAAATTTAGATTTTAGGGGCTGGCCATGCATGGGACTGTGTTTGGTCGCCTAATGGGTTCGACCGGACAAGGGCCTAACTGGACCCCTTCCGGCTGGACCCATGTGGAATCATATTTGGCAGCCAAGTCAGCAAAAAAGGGTGGCTCTCTGAAGTTCTCCCTTCTAGACCTGAATTCTCTGTCAAAATTTACCTTTCTATAAAATCTAAAAATACCCTTTTGTAGAGCTCGTAGTCAAGATTATGGTCATGTAATTTTTATCATGTTTTGATTTCATATAATATATTATAAGTTGAAAATACTTCAAGTAGATATTTTAACATTTAAGAACACGCTCACTCAAAAAATATTAAAAATAACAAATCATGTCAGAAAAATTAAAACTTTATATTTAACACAAGAGGAGAGAGTCCTCTTCAAGAATATGTAATTTTTTTTAATGGTGTAGATTTGATAGGGAAAATTGGAAGTGAACTAAAAACTATTGATTTCGGGTAACACCGACTTTGGATAGTTATAACAAATAAACTATACAATGAAATCCAATCTTTATTTTTTTATGCATTAGCTATACATGTCATCTAAAACATATTATGGAATCAGAGAAAAAAAATATTATTTGCATATAGTTTTTTTACGTGAACTAGACCATAGATTTTCAGCATATTTCAACAATAAAAAAATGGACTTCAAAAATTAAAAAAACTATGTTAATTTTTCTTCAATTTTTTAAAAAAAAATTATAAGCGTAAAATTTATCAAATTTTACACATTTCATTAGTTTATATCATCTTCAAATTCTAAACACAAATGCCACTTTTATGTTGTTAAAGTTGAAAATTTTGAATGTTGTTGTCCTTTTCCTTTATAAAAGTGTGACACAGGTTTGTACTTTTACCCATTAGTCCACTCAGATTTATGTGGGCCCATGTCTGTACCTTCTTTAGGAGGGTTTCTATACTACGTAAATTTTGTTGATGACTTCTCTAGAAAGATCTAGATCTATTTCCTTAAATGTAAAGAATCAGAGGAGATCCTTAGAAGGTTTAAGGAATTCAAATCCCTTACTACAAACTCTTCTGGAAGAAAAGTTATAAAAACCTTAAGGATAGATAATGGGAGGGAATATACATCAAATATTTTTAATTTTTTTTGTAAAAATGCTGGGATTAAGAGGGAGTTCATTGTACCCTACAAACCTCAACAAAATGGAGTTGCTGAAAGGAAAAACATAACCATTGTAGAAGCTGCTAGGGCTATGTTACTTGATCAAAAAATAGAGACATCACTTTGGACAGAAGTCTCTAGTACTATTGTCTACATATAGAACATATATCCTCACTCCCATATTGATGACACAACTCTTGAAGAAGCTTTCACTAGTATAAAACTAGACATCAATCACTTGAGGATATTTGGTTGTCTTGTTTACATTCATGCACGCCCAAAGAGAAAAGAACTAAGCTAGAACCTTCTGGTAGAAAAGGTATTTTTGTAGGCTATAGCAAAACCTCAAAAGCTTATAGAATATATGTGTTTGGTCAGAGACAAATTGAACTAAGAAGAGATGTGATTTTTGAGGAAGACATAGCTTTTAAAAGAGCCAGAAATTCTATTGAGTTAGAAATGCAAACTTCCCCCATAGACCTAGAAGAGGATCCTGCTCCTGAGATTCAGAGGGAATATCCCGAGGAAGATAGAAATGAAGAACAAATCACATCATTGGAAAATCCTAAGAAGAGACCACTCTAGGCTACTAATACAATGGAAGAAGCAAAGATTTATGCAGCTCCATCAGGGACTTTTAGAGAAAGTAAAAGACCTAAGAGATTTTCTAGTTATGTAGCTTTGCTGAGTGAATTCATCAAATCAGAACCTGCCATTGTTACAAAAGCTCTCCAACACCAAGTATGGAAGGCTGCCATGACAAAGGAGTATCAATCCATCTTGCAGAATGATGTGTGGGAGATAATACCTAGGCCAAAAGAGAAATTTGTTGTTTCTTCCAAGTGGCTATTTAAAATCAAACATGTTGCAAATGGTAGTATAGAAAAACATAAAGCAAGATTTGTAGTCAGAGGATTTTCAAAGAAGGAAGGAATTGACTATGAAGAAACTTTTACTCCAATTGCTTGATATACCTCAGTCAGAGTAGTTCTAGTCATTGTAGCAGCTAAAAGATGGAAAGTCCATCAAATGGATGTAAAAATTGTATTATGAAATGGAACCATTGAAGAAGAGGTCTACTTAGAGAAACCCAAAGGATTTGAGATCCACAATATATAAACACATGTGTGTAAATTGAAGAAAGCCTTGTATGGACTTAAGCAGGCTCCCAAAGCTTGGTATGAAATAATTGATAGTTATCTCATGAGATTAGGATTCTCGAAGAATGATGTAGACCTAAATCTCCACTTCAAGAAAAACAAAGGTGATATGTTAATATTGATATTATATGTTGATGATCTATTGATTACAAGAGAGGATCACCTCATTGATTAGTGTAAGAAGGATCTAGCCTTAGAATTTCATATGAAGGACTTAGGTCTATTACACTACTTCCTTGGACTAGAAGTCTGGCAGAAATCAGATAGCATTGTTCTAAACCAAGGGAAGTACACCATTGACACAAATTGAAGAGATTTGGTATAATGAACTGTAGACCTATGTCATCCCCCATGGAAACAAATATTCATAAATTGAAGGAAGAAGCAACAGATTCTTAGTCAGCAGATCCCACTCTCTACAAGAAGATGATTGGATTGTTGATGTATTTGGTCAATACTAGACCCGATATCTGCTATGCTGTAAATGCTTTGAGTCAGTTTATGTGTGAGCCCAAGGAGATACATCTTGTGGCTATAAAGCATATAATGAGATATCTTCAAGGTACTCTTAATTATGACCTAAGATATGGAAAGGTTGACTTAGATCTTCATGGATTCACAGATTCAGATTGAGCTGGAAGTGTGACTGATCAAAAGAGAACCTTAGGATGTTGCTTTAGTTTAGGATTGGCTATGATATTGTGGATCAACAAAAATAGTCCTTAGTATCTCTGAGTTCTACAAAAGTTGAATATATTATAGCTTGTATGGCTTGTAGAGAAGTAGTATGGCTCAGAAAATTGCTTGTGAGATTATTCGGTAAACCTCTAAAACCAACTATCATCCACTGTGACAATCAAAGTTGCATTAAAATTTTAGTGAATCTAGTATTTCATGATAGATCTAAGCATATAGAGATTCTTTATCACTATGTAAGAGACATGGCATAAAGGAACGTATAGGAGATTAAACAACATATGTATTCTTACCAAACCTCTCCTCAAAGTGAAAGTTGAACACTTCAGGAAGAATCTTGGTATGATTGAAATGTAAATTTTTGATTTGTACTAATAAATTAAAGATGTTTAGTGTGTAAAATTCTTTTGTCATATGAGTGACTCTATGACTTTATGGGCCTACCTATCTTGTGTATATTTATGAAAAGAGACAAATTTTTGGATACTCAACACTTGTATTTAACATTATAAGGTGATGATCTTATAATGTTCAGTAGATTGATATCATGTGACTTGATATCACTATGATTCATGGATTTTCCACGATTAGTTATGGTAGACATTATATGACTTAATGTCAGTGCACATACCATAACTGGGATATATAAGGAGAATGTAATGTTCTTGAGTATATTATATCCTTTAGTATCACGAGATAGATGATACTATGTATCACGAGATATGTGATACTTCATATCACGAGTTATGTGATTACTTATATCATAAGATGAGTGATATATCATAATTCATATAATTTTGTAAGTCATAAGATATTCACATATATTATTGTGATATTGTTATCTTCCCGAGCTAAGAGGGAGTGTTGATATTTGTAGCTTCAATCGGATAAAATATATATATATATATATATATATATATATATATATATATATATATATATATATATATCACACACACATATATAATAATAATAATAATAATAATAATAGATATTATCATTATTATATATATATATATTAATATTTATTATCATTATTATCTATTATCATTATTATACATTGGTGAACCCACAATAGTGGGTTATACTTTTTTGCCTGAATGGACACTGAACTCTACATTTTGAAAAAAACTTTGAGATTCAGAAGGCGCATATTGTCATTAAACCATTTGAAATCAGAAGATGAAGTAAATTAGAGTCTTTTAGGATTTTCTATCTAGATTCTAAATATATTTTTTATTTTTTATTTTTGAATTGATTTGAATGGTTTTTTTTTCTCCCATGAAAACTGGTATGTTGTTGAAAATGTCATTTTCAAAGAGTTGTATTGTTTTCATAGAGCATACATTTTTTTCTAAAATAGATATCAATGTGATTCTTTCGAATTTAGTTTTTTACTATCCATATAGAGGGCATGCAATTGGTTTTGTGACATTATCATGATTATTGCATATTTTATTAACGTTTGAAGTTGACTAAACCGTAATTTTGACATACCTTGACTACATAGCTTATAACTTGTCGTGTATTTGTCCAATTTCATTTTATTTTTTTGATAGAAAGATAACTTCAATACCTAGGCATATATATTTTTTAGAATTGTTTTCCTCTTGTTTACTATTTTTCCATAAGAATCAAACATAGTGGTAGACATACGGTGAAATATTTATGTTTAGTAAAACTAAAAATACAAAGTCATAATAAACTTAATATATATTAACATTATAATCATTGGAAATATTTTTCTCAGTAGTACCTTAATACATAGATAGGTTTGTCAAATGGATTCACTTGATCTACCAAAAGATAATGTCGAAGTGATAATTTGGACCAATATTTTAATAGGTGCGAAGGAGAATCCATTGTAGGTATGAATTAGGAGTATAGATGTTATATCAATATTTTTTTATCTAAGAGGATTTGAGATAACCATTTGTAATTAATTCCTTCAAATGGAACCTCTCAAGGCTTAAATCATCATATTTTATTAAAAATATGTTATTTCAGCAAAAATCAACATGTCTAAAAAAGTGTAACCCACTATTGTGGGGTCACCCAGACTTGTAAATATATTGATATTTATATTATTATTGTTATCATTATTAAAATATAATAATGATAAGGATTATCATTATTATATTATAACTATTCTGATCAAATAAACATATGACTATCGATTAATGTTTAGAGACCCCGATTATGTGTTATCAGGTCTAGGCAAACACATGCCAATTGGTGACGAAAGGTCACACCTATGATAGGCACGACTCCTTGAGGTTACTGCCACAATATATATACCATTATCACTGAACATTTTTCAATGGACAACACAGTAATTATAAGTGAAGAGACATCACCTATTCTGAAAAGCACAAAAATATATATTGTTCAAATTTCATGTAAGGTATAAAGATTATAGTTTATATCATTAATTAGGTACTTTATATAGATTAGATTTTTTATAGGTTCAACTTGAATTTACATGCAAGGATTAAGCTGATAGAAAAATATATTTAAGTTAATATGTTAAGGAGATAAATTATTTAATATTTATTTGATTAAACAATCTTGTCACATCATTTTTAATGACAAGAAAACATTTATTGTTTCTTTGATTATGAACTCTTGTAACAACATGCAAAATGTAGAAGAAATTAAAGTTCATACCCAATTACGCCTAGAAAAAAAGTTGAGATTCATGGGAGTGCTAAAAGAGGACGGTGTAAATAACATGGTGGTTGATGGATTTAATGATGCCCCAACATTAGCAGCAACTGATGTGTGAATAATTTTCATGTATGAAATAATAAAGACTTTTGGTATAATGAAAATAGAGTGAAGATCAATGAGGAAACTATACATAAATGTTGCATTTTCCCTGTTGAAGACAATATTTCAACTCCTCGATGTTTGTTTTTCATGGCATGAGATAACATTTCTAAGATGGATGCCTTCTTTTAATGAATAACTACATATTTATTTTAGAATGAAATAAAACATAATATCAAGGTTTTGCACAAATTGTGTCATTCTATAAAAAAATATGATAAAAAGTGATAATTATTTTAGAAATTTAAGAAACCCTAACACAACATTTTTTAAAAACCAAAACCAATCTTTGTTTAACTATTGACAATCTAATCACAATTCCAATGGTGTCAAAGGATCATTTAAGGATTTTGTTTTACCTTTTTTCTTAAGATGAGGATGAAGCATCATCAAACAATGTTTTATGTTCAATATAGCTAAAAATCAAATCAGATTTCAAATTTAAAGTGATATAAAGAGTGACCAGAAAAATCTAAGGAGATCAAATAAAGCATTTATATTTGTAGGCTTTAAAACAATACTATTGATATTAATTGCATCCTAAAACTACATAAATTAATACTTGATTAATATCTTGATAAGTGTAAAATCTAAATAAGTATTAATTCTTTTACTCATAACATTGTTCATATAAAATCATGTATTACCTTCTTTATTTACACATTTTCTTTCTTCTTATCTGTTAGTCCTTTTTAATGGTATAAATGACAATTGTTATTTAAACTAACAAATATTGTTTGATAATTTAGGTAAATAATTTCATATCCAACTCATTCAAGACTATGCAATTGTTTATATTTTCTTGCCTATATTTTCCATTACCGTTCTATAAAATGGGGTTTCTAATACAAGACAAACTAAGCATAATTGAAACTAGTTGATCTTCACCTCTTCTTCAAGGAACATAACCTATGAAATCAATCTAATCAAAACCTCTAATAATAAAAATATGCCCCACTTGCCAATGTTGGCATGTTGTGATGGTTAAGTTGTGTTGTTCTTGCCATCAAGCTTCAAATCCCATTGGGGATGAGGTCCCCCATATGTGGCCTCACCGGTTCATAGCTCCAAGTCAGAGAATTTATCCCTCTTAAAAAAATGCTCCACTACAATTGAATCAATTCATACATGATATGAAATAATACAAGTAACCACAAGAAGAAATTAATTATAAAATTGAAAGTACAAAAATTAAGGCTACTTTGAGCTCAAAAATCAAAGAAGCATCCTACTAAAAAACTTTGTTTGGAATCATCTAAGAAAAATACACTCAAGTGATTTGAGAGTTCAAGACAAAAAAATAACTTGGCAATAAGGATTCAACATCTCGTAGACCAACTATAGTTACTACTTTCCATGCATATCACGAGAAAAGTAATTTATTGTGTTTGGTTATATGTCATTGTGCATTTTGTCCTTCTCATACTTGACTTTCTGGCCCTCTCCTAAGGCTTTTTGCTAGGCATATAATTTGGATGGTTCAATCTTGATCTATTTTCATTTTAATTATATTCCTTTCTCTTTATATGAGGTATTGAAATAATTCTTAGATTACTAAGTTCATTGGATCTTCATTTTGTTTTGATCTTATTTTTCATAGCTATTGTAGTTGTATGCACCCTAAAATGGTCGCCTAGACTTTGGGACCCCATTCAGGAATTTTGTCAAATCCTTGAATCAATATTTTAAAAAATCAATATTTTCAATTATATCAATTTCCTTGATCAAATCCTATTTTATCGTTTATTCGATTATTCCTTGGGCTAACCATTTTATCCTAAAGTCTTTATTTAATTAAAATGAATGTCTCCTCCCTTTTATTAAATAAAAAGCCCCCACTTTTCCTCTTATCCTAAGTTGCATAAATAAAACATTATCTTTATTTTATAAAAAGGGAAAAAGTACTTTTTGTCTCATATGGACACAAAAGTCAACTCTTATTTTCTCATTGGAAGATATTTGTGCACATGGATTGCTCCTCTTTCAAGCTCCACCGTTGATTAAGTCTTTTGCCTCTTAATCTCCATGGTCCATTCTTTCTCATTTCTTATAAAAGGAGAGCTCTCTCCCTTATTTAGGATCAATCTCTTTTATGCTAATGTCATGCTGCAGGTTTTCTAGGTCATTTGGAGCTTTTTGAAGACATTCTTGCATTCAAGCTTTGAAGACATTGTTGTTGCATTCCATTTAGCTTGCTTTCTTGCTTTCATAGTTGCATAATCATGGCATTCTTAGCATAGAATTTTTTTATGCAATAGATTAATCTCACATAGACTAAATATGAAGGATTTGTAACACTTGTTTTTTTCTTTCATAGATTAGTTGCATTGTTCTTTCCATTTCCATAGACTAGATTGCATCTTTCATTCTCATAGATTAGCTTGCATTGCATTGCATTCATAGTGATTCTTGGAGATATTGGCATTCTTGCCCTTGTCTTCATTTGAATATCTCATTGTGTGGTTGAATAGCAAGGTCACAAGTTTATTAGTTCTAGCTGAGAGCAATTTTACAATCTTGCAACTCCATACATAGAGAGCTCTAGGTCGCTATTGAAGGTTTCTCTTTCATGGATTTCCTTTGATGTAATGACTTAGAGAAGTGCACTACTTTTGTGTGTACATTTCTGGTGCCCACTGTGGGGCAGAGTAGATTAGCTTTGTCCCTTCTTTTTCTGCATTTTCATCAATTTTTATTAATTTTTCGGCAAGTTTTGAGCTTAATTTTCGGTCTCTATTTTTCTGTCTCAGAATATCGTGCAATACTTTCAGAAGTATCGCGCGATACTTCACCTGTCGAAAGTATTGCCTGGCTATTGCAGAGAATATCATTTGGTCTCGGGTGAAGTATTGCATAGTATAGAGCAAAGTATCGCACAGACTAATATTATCGCCCTAGTATACTGAGAAGTATCACGCGATAATTCTGGTGTTTGTAACTATCGCAGTGAGCTATTTTTGAGCTATTTTATTTATCTTGCAAGTTTCAGGTTTTTTGCTATCTTTTTGAAATTTTTTGAAAATTTCAGCGTTTTCAAATCCGTGCCTAGAAAACGAGCACCCATTTTTGAGAAATTTTTGCAAACGGTATTGAAAATTGAAGTGTGATATATCATTGGAAAGGTCTTTCCGAGCATAATCCAACCATGCTAGTTTCATTCTTAGATTTTACCATTTGATTAGCTATTTTACTTGTAGATTATCTGATTTTTTATTTTGCTAACCTTGTGGGCCTAACAAGTTGTGGTTGTAGGTGCACTTGCTTGAGATATTTTGCCAAAAGAACGCATGTCAAAGAGGGCTACTAATGGTTTTTGTAGGGCTTCCCTAAGCATAAAAACCAAATCAAGTGCTTGTTTAATTGCTTTCTTTATTGAGTGCGGTATATACTAGTTGTTTCATTTCATAGGCACTTAATACCTTGTTGTAGGAATTTTGAGGTGGTAGGAGAGTATTCTCTTCACCCTTGTGGTGAAACATAAATCTTGACCCATCTTGGGATTTTGAAAGAAAGGGGGTAATTGAATCTTTGCTTGGTGTGTTTGGGAGTGTTAGGCCATTTTCTTGTTAATGTAATTTTTTTAAAAAAAATGACCTCTTCCCTGCAAATTTTGAAGTTATCCCACCCTGCTGCATAGTTTTTATTTGTGAAGAAAATCCATGAGGTTTTATGGTGTGCACCCTTAGCCATAGGTTCTTCATGGTGTCACCTTGCTCTAGTTTAGATCGCATCTGCTAAATCGCAAAACCCAGTGAGTTATTTAAATTTTAAGGTCTGCAGGAAATAGCTCAAAATATGCCTAAGTGTCGAAACCTTTTGATGTTTTCTGTTTCCTTGCTACCTTTTTGGTCTGCATGAAAACCCTGGATGTTTTCAACCTTGCACTTCTGCCCTATTTGTCAGCATTCCCTATCTGTGCAACTACGACCGGTTGACAATTTTCTTTAAGATCCCACGGTTTTTCACATGATCTCATAGCCTGTTTTCATCTTATGCGATCATGCGACTAACCATTAGTCACACTGATAAAGTTTAATATGAAAACTTGGTTGTTTTAGGTCGATTCACCTCTGCACACTTATCTTCAGTGTTAGTCTTTTCCTATGTGCGCTGCTGCGATTGTGTGGGCTTGGGTCTTCAAAAGCTTTTAAATCTATGGTCGGTGTATAAGCGTATGGAATATTCTCACTCCATGAAATCATGCGCCATCCGTTGATTTCAAATTTGACTTGGACGTATCAGTGGGACCTAGTTTTCGGCTTGTCAGAGGGTCCTGACATGTCAGAGCATCAATGGTTGTCGCTAAAGCGCAAGGGATTTGTCAGAGCTATGCGAAATCACGCTAGCCGTTGATCTTCTTGTGCGGGCCCGGTAGAATTTCTCAGTGCTTTTGGCGGTAAGGATAAAATGTAGTAGCGCTGATAAATTCCTGTCTTGTTCGCTGGTTTGCATGATAAATTGACGATGCTCTAAGTATTCTGGCGATTCAGCGAACACTATGTTCGCGTAATCGCTAAATTTTTTGGCGGTTGCATAAAACATTCAGCGACTTGGAGAACCTTTGCAATCACGTATTCGCTGAATGGTATGAAGGTTAAGTGCTTGACCGAGATGGTGGGACCACCTGATAGATCATGCCGATGTGTCTGTATTTGATTGGTTGAGCTGGAAAGGATTGCAGACATGTTAGTGGGCTTGAGGGTTTCAGAGGAATGCCAGTGTGGCAGGATCTACGGCTAGCGTATGATCTCAAGGAATATTCTTCCTCCTTGAGATCACGCGCCGATCGTCTGATTAAAGGGGCTTATTTTTAGTGGGTCTGACATGTTATGGAGATACTGATGTGTGTGTTTTTCATTGGCCAGTGTGGTGGTGACATGGAAGTTCACGGTAGTGGGTGTTGGTGGTTTGTCGCATGTTCGCATGATCTAGTTTCATGCTATGTGATCATGTGACAACTGTTGAAGATGTCATTGTTGTAGAGTTAAGGTGGGTCCACGGTGCCAATATTGTTGACGTGCTAGATACTGATTGGTTGTTCGTTGGTAGTATGGCCAAAGACTTCTAAGGGGGTTTGTGATCGACATTGCGTGGTTAAGAGGTTACGGTCGCATGATCGCAGAGGTTAGTATGGTGCCTTGTGATCATGCGACCAAGCACAAATGTAACTAAGGTTCTTGTTGCGGTTAATCTTGTGATGCCTGTGAAACGTGAAGATCTAGAGGTGGTGATATAAAGTTGATCTTAGTTTGAATATGGGCCGTAGATATGTCAGTTGCACCATGAAAATAGCCGTTCTCTATAGATTTGAAATTTTGAATACTTTCCAGCGACAGAAAGGACCAGAATTTATTATTTCTGCGACCAGATTTGTTTTTTTGGTGGCACTTGCTGTTGCAGTGTGGTCCAAGGTCCCTGTGGTCGATTGCATGGTGATTTTTCTACCTGGTGGAGTGTGTTTTTGAGCTTGAGAAGCTTTTTGCAGGCGGTGATTTGTACTGGTCTTCATGGCTATCCATGGTGTTTTGTATTGGCTCACAGATTTTCATGATTGCAAATTTGCCTGAGTTCTATTTTCTCTAGGTTGCCTGTGTTTCCTACCCGTGTAGTAAATTTTAATTGGTTAGGTAGTTGAAACCCTAACCTTAGTCACCTGAAGCTTGATGCATCCTCTTTGAGGATTCCAAGGTGACTAGGGGTATAAGTAGTAAGTTTTCTGATAGGGTAAGGGTTTGAATTTTGATCAGTTCCAAGGGTTTTGGTTTCTATTGGTTCCTAAGAAGGATCCTTTTCCTGTAGATATTTCCTTTTCTTTGCATATAGGGTGTTCTTCTTTCCCTTGCTGGTTTTGAGATTAGAATATAGATTGTAACAGTTTGTCTTATGTATGAGATTCAATATATTTCTACTGTTATCAGATTGTCTCCATTTGGGTTTTAGACTTATTGATTATAGCATCAAGGGTGTTATAGTTTTTCTACTTGCATTTCCAGTGAGTGTCTACAATAGAGTTGTTTTCGCAGAAGCAACTAGGTCTAGGACTGATTTTCAGATGTGTATGAGCTGAGGTATCAAGGGTATTTCATGCTTGTCTTCCAGTGGATGCTGGTTATGTATTGCTTGTTTATAGGTCTCTTCTAAGGGGAGGGTTAAAATCCTTTGAATAGGTGATAACACATTTGGGTACACAGGTAGTTTGATAATGTATGGTTTGATCAATGGTGTGTGGTTGATGTAAGGCATCACCATATTTGAATGTATTGTCTTCTTGTTTCATAAGCTCTCTATTACAGTGAGGTATTTGACTCTGTTGCCCATTGGATAAGGCATTGGTCTATGAGAGACTTAGGTTGTCTCAGGAGTCCTTTCAACCCAACATTAATCATTTATTTGAAATACCTTTCCCTTTCATGTTGGTAGTAGTAATAGGAGGTTCTCTCTAGTCTTTAGACTCATTCTATGCAAGTAGGGCTGTTGCATAAGGATTGGCTTCATTGGGGTACAAGTTACTTGAAGGGGTTTGAAGACTATTCCACACTAATATGTCTGCAGGCCATTTATTCACCAAAAGGATGTCATGAGTGTGTAGATAAGACAATACCCACCTGAGTGATGTGGAGCTCAAAGAAGAAGGAGGATTCCTTTCAATCCTCATCAATTGGACTATTTTCTTGTCAAACTTGAGTACCTAACCTGTGATTCAAGCCCACCTATTTGATTCAAGTTTGGTCCTGCAAGGAAAAGCTCCAACATGGAGAAATTTTTGAGATAGGGGAGTATGATCTTCACCCTTGTGGTGAACCGAAAACCTTGAACCTCAAAAATTGATCTACTTTTTGTTTAGATTTAGAATCTTTTAGCAGACCTGCTCTTGAGCAATCAAGAGGAATGACCCAAGTGGGGACAAGCTAATACCGAGCTATTCCGACCCACTATTAGCTCAAGGCTATCGAGGACACAAAACCTTGGTAGACATAACACTTGTCTTCACTTGATGTGAGTAGCTCATGGGATTGCGACCATGGGGAAAGCATTGAGCAAGAATGCTTAAGGTACTCTTGAGGCTGCAAGGTCCTAGTCCTTTATGAGGAGCAAGAGGGGTGTTGTGAACGGAAGCCCTAATTAAGAACCATTAGATAGAGGCCACCTTATTTTAGCTGCTTAGCTTCTTGGTGCAAGGATTGATCCAAGTGGACTAACCTGGATCACCTCAAGATACTCACCATATGTGTTCCTTTGGTTGTGTCATTGACACTTCCATGACAAAGCCAACATCTATTATGGGTAACCACTTTGTGTGAGGTGAGGGGACATCAAGTTGTGGGCCAAGTTGATAAGTAATGAGCCTTGACTTTCTAGATAGTAAGTGCTTGAAGTGTTTTCATTGTGCTATACCAGTGTAAACGTTCTCAACATTCAAACAAAATGGTAGCATTCATAAGGTTTTCTATTTTGATATCACAAGTGCTTGTCTTGGCAAGGTTGCTTTTGCCCTTGTTTCAAGTGTTCTATGACATGTTTGATCCTATACTGTTTGCAAACCTATCTTTTATCTGCTGTTACTACTTGTCAAACTGAGAAATTGCACTATCCAACCTTTGAACTTGATCAAAATGCTTCAAAATTGAGATTTTTATCTTCACTGGTCAAGAGTCGTACAATTCTGCAATAGTATCGCACCCTGTGGAGAGAAATATCATGTGATAGTTCACCCCTGTTGGACTATCACCTCGCCTGCCTGGAAAGTATCACTCGAGCTTATTGGAAACTATCACCCGGCTTAAGGTGAAGTATCACCTCACTATAAACTATCGCCTTGTTTGTTTGCTTGAAAAGTATCACCCAGAATTTTTCTACCATCTGTCTGATTTATGCAACTCCCAGTCTTCCTTGGTCAGTCTAGATCTTAAATCTTAGGTGTTGTGACATATTGCTCAACATTAAAATGAATTCCAATGGTATCAAAATTGCATAAAATGACTCTTGGTCTTCCTTCTTCCACATCTCCCATGTCTTCTAGTCTCCCATTTTCATCCTTTCTCTTCTTTCTTCATGATTCTTCTTAAATTCTTCATGTCTTCTTGATTCTTTTCCTCTTATTATCTAGTCTACCTTCTTCTATTTCATCTCTTCTATTCATTTCTTCCATGCTTGATTCCTCCTTTTCCAGAATCATGAGTTTCAACTATCTTGCTATAGAACCTCTCTTGAAAATGGATGATCTTGATCTCCTTGCTCAATTTGAAAAATATCATTCTTCCAACAATTTCATTGATGATAAATTTATGACAAAAATATGAAAGAAAGCAAGTGATTCACCCACCTTTGGTAGAATCATGCTCATGATCATGTCACGACCTCCTTCTTCCAAACATTCTTCATCATCTAAGTCTTCTCATTCTTCTTCACCTTCCAAGTCTTACCATGACTCTTCTAGACATTATTCGAATTCTTCATCTTCCAAGTCTTATCATGAATCTTCTAAAAATTATTCACATTCATCATCTTCCAAATCTTCTTCCTCCACCGGGTCTTTACTTTCCTCTTCTTCACGATCTCATTCATCTTCTACTTCTCCCAAGAGTCTTATTCCTCAATATGAGCAATACAGTAATCCTTGTGATACCTCTCCCATAAAGAGTGACACACCCACCTTTGATGACTATGATGACTATTATGATGGCTATGATGATGAACCATATAGTCATACCTATGAAACTTCTATTCCTAAGAGTCCTCCTTGTCGTGTGCTCGTGCTTGCTAAAGGGTCATCCTATTGGGTAGATCGTGATGGCGATTTGTATGATTCTGATTTTGAAAGAGACTTTGATGATTTCTGTGAACAATACCTTGATGATGATCCATGTACTACTATTGAGGACTATAAAATGCATCGCGCTAATTTGAAACATCAATATTATAAGAATCCTTCCTACGAGGAATCTCATGCTAAAAATAAAGATGACACTCTCAAGAAGGATCATGTTAATGCTAAACCTTTGTCTTATGATAGTTCCCTTCCATCCTCTACTTCAACCAATGGCCATACATTTCCTAAAGCTTCCAATTCTTCCAAATCTGTCACAAATCCTTCATCCAACAAAGATCCTAATGCTTTTCATGTAGTTCCCTATAGTTATCCTCAAGGGATATCTCTTAAAGAAACTCAAGCTGACCTTCACTTGGCTGCAAATACTTTCAATAATGCTAAACCTAAAGAGCCTAAGCCTTTATGCGCTATAACGCCTACTTCAGCTAGTCCTTCACCATCTTTTCCAAAGTCTTCCATACAATTCCAACATGCTTCCTTGTCCTTAGAAGTGGCTCCATGTCAAGAGGACTCTAAAAATGATAAAGAAAAAAACATAAAGAAAGATCAAGATCAAGAACCTTCCATGTCATCCAATCTTGTTCATAATATCTCCCATCCATTTCATGGTTCTTTCGATCCTTTATGCCCTTCCTCATTTATCCCACCATGTCTTAAGTCTTCTCCTAAGCAAGATCAAGCTACTACTCACACTATTGAGCTTATTGAAAATCAAAATAACCTTACTCCACTTGTGCTTTCCAAAGATGATGCTTCCATTAAGGTTATTAAAAATGGTGTTGTTACTTCCAATATTAAGCCTATTGAAAATCAAGAGAAAAATGATATGCTTATGCTATCCAAAGATCCTTGTCAAGATCGAAGTCTTCCATCTTCTTGTTCTACCATTCCATGTTCGCTTCCACTTTCTACTCTTCTTAATTCCTTGCAAGCTCCGAACAATCCCATCAAAGAAGTTTCTCCTATTCAAGATGTTCATGATCCTATTGCAAATCCTAATGCTCACTCCAAAGATGCTGATGTCCTTGGTTGTTATATAGATGCCGATGAAATTATTGATTATCCTTTTGCATCTTCCACGTCCATCCTTGGACCTCCTCCACCAATACTAAGGGCTTCATGTCTTCCTTCAATTTTGGGTCCTTATGTCCCTTCACTTTCCCCTCCTAATTATCCTAATTCGTCATCTATTTTGGGTCCTTACGTCCCTCCACCTCCTATCTTTCCTCAAGATCAACACAGATGCATACCCTTGAATCCTTTTCATCCATCCACCCATTTAAACTAGTCATATCCTCTTTCTTCTTCCACAAGTCCCAAGTCTTTTGGAAGTAACTTGAATGTTCAATACAAGACAAAGAAGTAATACAAGAATCCATCAAACAAACAAGATCACCATGTCTCCTCTAATCGACATGGGGGCATAAAGTCAAAAGAGATATCTAAAAAGAAAACTACAAGACAAGTATGGGTTCCAAAATTCATCATTGAATATATTCTCTCTAAATCATCAAAAAGAAATGAAAAGCCTAAGGCTATATGGATTCCAAAGTCTCTCTTGAAAGAGTCTGATGATGAGCAAAAAGTGAAGTCGACATTCAAGCTTCCAAAGACTTTCCCTTCATCTTCTTCCAAAAATATTCTTCCATTCCATGCACCTAAACCACAACCTTTGCTATCCGTTCACCATATTCCTTCACGTATTCCTTCATTCACGTTTCCTCCACCCTCTCGCCACCCTTCAAGGTGCGTGTCGATGTTGTTCTTACCTTCCTTTCCATATCCCTTTCCCTATCAGCATATTTGAGCATATCATTTTGAATCCTTGGCATATCAAGGTTTATCCTTTTAAGGAGCATTATCTAAAAAGCTTGCCTTCTTCCAAAAAATTCAAAAAAATAGAAAAATTCAAAAAGAAAACAAAGAGAAATGAAAAAATTGAAAATGTGCCATGGTGAAAACTTGGAAACAGGCACCTTGGTAGCAAAATTAAAGAGAAATAAATTCATCCTATGGTGAAAACCACTCCCTTGTGGTACCTTAGATAAGTACTGTGATGAAAACTTGGCAATCAGGCATCATGCGTAGTTCTACATATTTCATCCATTCCATCTTCTCTCTTTGATTTTGACAATGTTGGTCTTTACATGAACATTTGGCTATCTTGTGAGCTATCTTACAATGATCTTGCTTTCATTCCATTCATGTTTAGCCTTCATATCTATTTTCCTCCATTCATTCTAGCCTTTCGCTATCCTTTTCCCCTTTGGTCTTGATCTAATAAAAAAGAGTAAAACACGATGCTATGAAGCCTCTTGACATGTCTACTCCTTTGGACTGCATCCTTTCCTTCTTTTGCAATGCGCTTTTGTGAATTATCCTATGTTGTCCTTTCATGCTTGTCCAAATGTGCTTTACATGATAATTTTTCCCTAGCTTGGGTACTCTTGAGGAGTTTTCCCTTGAGGATTTCTTCCCATCATTCTCCTTCATTCTCTTGTCTTCCATCTCTTCCACCATCTTGCTAATCCCTCTTGTTCTCCACCTTGCTAGACATTGGGACTTCACGGTGTGATCTTGCTTGAGAGTTTGATGCCCATTCTGTTTAGGGGCATCTTTGTGCATATTTTTATTGATCCTGAAAAAAATTCCAAAAACATTCATATATGATGCTGAAAAATCTTTAAAAGCATATAAAGTCCTGAAAAAAAAAAAAAAAAAAAATAGCAAAAAAATTCAAAAAAATTGAAAAAGTGCCTT
The DNA here is from genome assembly GCA_027943335.1 of Chamaecyparis obtusa. Taxonomy (NCBI): domain Eukaryota; kingdom Viridiplantae; phylum Streptophyta; class Pinopsida; order Cupressales; family Cupressaceae; genus Chamaecyparis; species Chamaecyparis obtusa. Next base: position 50,444 of record BSBK01000118.1, on the reverse strand, counting down.
GGTGAAAACCTGGAAACAGCGCCTTGGTAGCAAAAATCCAAAAAAAAAAAAGAAAAAAGAAAAAATTGCAATAAAATCCAAGTGGTGAAAACCTGGAAACAGGCGCTGCTTGAGGCCTTTGCACCCTTGTCTTTTAGCATGCACTCTGGACGCTTAGCCATTCTCCATCATGCCTTGACCTTGTTGCCTTGGTTTGGAATTGGTCTTTGTCTTTGTCTAGGGGGCATAACTGTATTAGCTTTGGTCCTTTAGGATGCGTCGGTCTTTAGGACATTTCACAAACGATGTTTTTCAACACCACCTCAACTGTGTTTTTCAACACTACCCTAGCGTTAAGTGTTTCTCAACACTTATCAGATATCCTACCCACAGTCTAGTATGATGCAATATTTCTCACTAGAAGATGTGATACTCAGAGATTGACTCTATGACCTACACACACACACTTAAACACTCAACTCGTTGAGACTTGGTTGCCTTTATTTTCTTTGTGTGTTGTCTATGATGATTTCTTTGATGAGTGTTCTCTCCCTATGATAGTTTTCGATGATGCATAGCTAGAAGACTGAGGGAATGAGGACATGTTTTATTGCTTTTTCTGCTTGTGGGTATATTTTGTTGGTCCTAATTGTCATTGTATGCACCCAAAAATGGTCGCCTAGACTTTGGGCTCCATTTATTCAATTTATCAATCCTGAATCATTTTGATCTATAATCAATATTCTCAACATTATCAATCTCTTGATCAAGTCTTAAATTCGATCATATATTAGATTTTTATCCTATGGGCTAACCATTTATCCTAAGTCTTTATTTATTTAAAAGGAATATTTCCTCCCCTTTTAATTAAATAAAAAACCCACCTTTCCTCTTATCCTAAGTTGCACAAAAAAGTATTATTCCTATTTTACAAAAAGGAAAAAAGCACTTTTTGTCTCATATGGACATAAAGTCAACTCTTATTTTCCTATTGGAGGATACTTGTGCACATGGATTGCTCCTCTTTCAAGCTCCACTACTGATTAAGACTTTTTGCCTCTTAATCTCCATGGTCCATTTCACCTCATTTCTTATAAAAGGAGAGCTATCTCCTTCATTTGCATATATCCACTTGTTTTTATGCTAATGTTATGCTGCAGGTTTAGGTGCATTTGGAGCTTTTGAGGATATTGAAGATTTTTTGCTTTCATCACTTAGTTGCATATTTCCTTTGCTTAGTTTGCATGATCATGACATATTAGCTTAGTTTCCCTTTTATGCAATAGATTAAACTCACATAGTCTAAATAGGAAGCATTGTAATCCATTGCTATTTCCTTTCATAGATTAGTTGCATTGTACTTTCCTTTCATAGCTTAGATTGCATCATCATATAGCTTGCATTGCATTTTCATAGTGATTCTTGGAGATATTGGCATTGTTGCCCTTGTCTTCACTTGAATCTCTCATTGTGTGGTTGACTAGCAAGGTCACAAGCTTTGTAGCTCTAGCTGAGAGCAAACACACCATAGTCCCTTGCAACTCCATGCATAGAGAGCTATGAGCCGCTTTGTGAGGCCTCATTCTTGAGCAACCTTGCATGTAATAGTTCATAGAAGTGCACCATTTTAGTGTGTACAGTCATTAGCATTTATGCTTGTTCCACTTGACATTAGGGTCTACCAGGTATTATCCTTGACTATTTTTGCAAGTGCATACTTATAGCTATCTTGACTTATTTGTGTCTCGATATGAGTATAATCTTGCCATATCAAACTTAGGTAATCTCACTGCACTAGTCATCTTGACCTTTATGTCTTTGGTGCCTAGGTGGGATTTCCACATATCTATTTGATATAGATCATATTTAGATCCACATAGTTATACTAGTGTGCATTGTATGATCTTTTGACGCTACCAATAATGCTCGATGATGATAATTAGATGTCTATTAATGTTGTGACCTTGCAAGTCAACTACCTTTCATAGTAGCTTGCATTCTTAGGTTCATGTTAGTTTTGCATCTTGCATATGGAGAGAGCTCTCCTTTTCATCTTTCATGGACTTGTTGGTCAACTGCGCTCACTTTTCCTTTTCTCAATCATGTCTTTCGCTCCTTGTCTTTTCATCATGACTGGTTCTTGTCATCACAAGGGGTAAATCTCATCATCATATCTATATCCTAAGTCAAATGATTTTAAAAATGACACTTTTTACCCCTTTTATAGCATTTTAACTTTTTTGACCGATTTTCAAAACACCTCAAAATTGCGCGAAAATTGCACCCCTGGCTAATTTCGACGTCCTGGATCTATTTTTGGACTCGAAATCAAAATCTAAGGTCATCTTAATAGTCAAAATCATGTTTCAAATTTTTTTCTTTCTTCTGTGCAGTTGACTGACCTTTTGAGGCATAATTCTTTGATCTTTGATACAATTTCTTCCTTTTCATGTCTTTCAAACTTCTAGTCTTCCATTCACCCCATTTCTTTTCTTCTAATTCATCACTTGGGCATGTTTTCACTGCTTAATGGTTATCTTGTTATCATTTTTCTTCAATTATGATTTCATTACGATTTGATCATCTTTTATCAATCTGCTGTTCTCCTCTACCCGATTTTGATTTCGATTCCGAGGGGGCAGTACCTATTGGATTTAATCCTTGATTTTTTTGATTTAGATATCTTTTTATGAGCATTTCTCTCATCTTGAGATTTTTATCTCTTATTTTGGATGTGATCCCAAAATGAACTCATGTCCAGAATCTTTTGTTTATTTTTGTCCAGGCGTGTTCCCAAAATTATGAACACACGTCTAAGTTGTTTTGTGATTGAACTCACATTTCAACTTCTTTGACTGCATGTGTTCCCGAAATGATCACACATTAATCAAAGAGGGGAAAATGTATGCACCCTAAAATGGTCGCCTAGACTTTGGGCCCCCATTCAACAATTTATCAAATCCCTGAATCAATATCTTCAAAAATCAATATTTTCAATTATATCAATTTCTTTGATCAAATCCTATTTTATCGTTTATTCGATTATTCCTTGGGCTAACCATTTTATCCTAAAGTCTTTATTTAATTAAAATGAATGTCTCCTCCCCTTTTATTAAATAAAAAGTCCCCACTTTTCCTCTTATCTTAAGTTGCACAAATAAAGCATTATCCTTATTTTATAAAAAGGGAAAAAAATACTTTTTGTCTCATATGGACACAAAAGTCAACTCTTATTTTCTCATTGGGGGATATTTGTGCACATGGATTGCTCCTCTTTTAAGCTCCACTGTTGATTAAATTTTTTGCCTCTTAATCTCTATGATCCATTCTTTCTCATTTCTTATAAACAAAGAGAGCTCTCTCCCTCATTTAGGATCAATCTCTTTTATGCTAATGTCATGCTGCAGGTTTTATAGGTCATTTGGAGCTCTTTGAAGACATTCTTGCATTCAAGCTTTGAAGACATTGTTGTTGCATTTCATTTAGCTTGCTTTCTTGCTTTCATAGTTGCATAATCATGACATTCTTAGCATAGACTTTCTTTATGCAATAGATTAATCTCACATAGACTAAATAGGAAGGATTTGTAACACTTGTTCTTTTCTTTCATAGATTAGTTGCATTGTTCTTTCCATTTCCATAGACTAAATTGCATCTTTCATTCTCATAGATTAGCTTGCATTGCATTGCATTCATAGTGATTCTTGAGGATATTGGCATTCCTTCCCTTGTCTTCATTTGAATATCTCATTGTGTGGTTGACTAGCAAGGTCACAAGTTTATTAGCTCTAGCTAAGAGCAATTTTACAATCTTGCAACTCCATACATAGAGAGCTCTAAATCGCTATTGAAGGTTTCCCTTTCATGGATTTCCTTTGATGTAATGACTCAGAGAAGTGCACTACTTTTGTGTGTACAGTAGTATATATTATTTTTTACTTTTATATTTTATCATATTTTTTTTCTCCTTTTTTTTCTCACTAAATTCTTATTATAATTTGTTAGAAAATAAATATATTATCACTAACATTCTTGATAAATACAATTGTATTGATGCAAATATCATAATTATGATAACTTAAAAATAATTATCTTCCCTTTTCCATTCACAAGTTGTGATTGTCTTATATTTCAATATTTTAAAAGCAAAAAGTTTTTAAAGTGAGTCCAAATTTTGATCACTTAAATAGTTCAAACATGTAATTTGATCAACGTCTCATTTCAAAATATTAATTTTTTTAAAAATAAATAAATAAATGCTAATAGATCTTTATTTCATATCAATCATTAATTTATCTAAATAATTAACAACATGCTTTTCTAGTTGCAAACGTAAATTATAATAAGATCAACATTACATCTTTAATGATACTCCCTTTTATTCAACAACTATTTACATTTTTTTCAAACAAATCTAAAAAACTATAATAGAACAATTACTCTCATTTCACTTTACTAATATTTTAACCAATTAAAATGAACGAAGTATATGAAAATATTTTTGTTGTAGAACTTGTGAAATCAACTTCATGATCAATGACAACTCATTTCTTTTCTTTATTAGAAAGGTGTACTGTGCCATTATTAGTAACAACTCATATATTTCACTCCTCTAAAAATCCTTATTTTATTTGTACAAGGAGAGAAATGGACGATTGGCTTGTGCTAAAGCTCTCATTGCCTGTTTTAAGGCATTGATTGAGTTGGGTATCTAATAGTGATGAGCCTTTGAGAAGAGGATGATGACATCAAAATTGTTTGTTTTTTCAATCTCAACACTCCATCTGAGTGGCCTTTCTACATCCAAACACTCCACCATAGTTAATTGATTATGTTGTTAGTGTAATGGGGAACATCCATAAAACAACAAAAGGATAATAAACATAATCCAAAAAAAAGATATTCATTTTTTTTTCCTAATTATTAAGATATGCATAGATGATATTTTAGGGCATTACCCTATAGTTTGAGGCTTCTCTTCACTTTCAAGTTGTACAAGAAAATAATAATCATAGGTGGAGAGAAGAGCTAGAGGTGCTTGTCGAGTTTAGCGAATTGCAAGGGTAGTGGATGACTGCACTTAATTCCCCCTAGGAGAATGGGTTAGTGAGAAAGAGTCAAGGATGTGGCTAGATTTTAGGTGTACAAGTGGGCCTTACCAGATCACTTGGAGACATCTAGAATCAACACCTGTCATCCACACATTGTCGCCATTAATACACCATACATTTCCCACTATTCTTGGTAGATAGCGCATGTAGTGGGTACTATCAATTCTACCTAATGGTGCTTTGGAGAGAATGAATTATGTACTATTGTGTGACGATCTCATTTGAGAGGCTAATTGTGAAAATTTGAGGAAGCTAAATTCACTATTGTCATAACATCATAAGTTTAAGGCTACTGAATAAAATTTTGTTCCATCTCTGGGATCGCCTCAGTGCATACTCACTTTGACTATAGATTCTCACCCATATGAACAACTTGTTGTAGATAATTTTTTCTACAAATCTGAGTAGTTAGTGGGTATGTGTATTTTTGTTCAAATCCATACTTAAAATTAAGATCTAATTTATTAATGAATATCATAGTTTTACTTGAATTCATAACTTTTTGTTTACCCTTGGCATTTTGACAATTCAAACCTGAGACTTCAAGAAGCAAAAGTAGTATTGGGAAACTCTTTAATAAAGATTACATTTGTGCATTTTTTCACCTATCATTGTGCCCCATTTGTAGCCATATTTTACACAATTCCTTTCATACGGAAGCATTGAATTGTAAGAGATTTCACAATCAGGGGACATGAATTTTAGATTATTGTTTAGTGTTTTATTCTCAGCCATAGGTGATTCAAAAAGATGAAAAGGAATGCATCCTTTTTTGTTTGACTTGGTGTAGGAAAAAACTCCAGCGTTGGCCTATAGTAGAAAGACCTTGAAAAAAGTGTATTTTGACTAATCTGAATAAAAAATTCATTTTTATATTATCTTTAGTACATTTTGTATGGAGCTTATCCAGTGCCATCTGAAATAGCCTGCCAGGTAATTTGAAAATGATTTTTACCATTTTCTGACACCATCCTTCTTTATCTGGTGTGAAATAGGAAAGATAACAACTAGTATAAGATGGCAAAGAGAAATCATTTCTTACAATAACAACAATTGATGTATTTGTCAAACCCTGAATAAGTCCAATACAGGCGGCGAAGGCTTTTAAATAGCCTAGCTATCCACATGTTCGAAATAAAGGTCTTTAGTCAACAATTACCACACAAATGTTGGAGTTGTGTACACAGACTTCATGCTACTGAAATATCCCCATATTTTTTGGTTAATTTTTCTGAGCTGGGAAAAAACAATCAATGGCTGGCGTATCAGTTATCCTTGTATTTTACCTCCTCATCCGCCCATGGCTATCCACCCAAGCCCAAACAACCTTCATCTTTCCCAGACTGAGCGGCCTAACCACTACAAATTTATCAAACCTGTATTTTCATGGGGGCGTTGTAATTGAGCTCGATCTTATAGGCATCCGCCTCACCAATCAATCACAATACCTTACTGGTAGTGTTTTCAACCCCTGCGTATGAAAGAAGATGGGTCAAAGAATGCAACTTTATCATTCAGCACCACTTTCGTATTCACCATGGCTCCTCCTCCAAATGTTTCACAGGCCGCGGAAGGACTCTGGTTTATCATAACGCCAAACAAAACACACGAGGGAGGACTGACAGGTTCGTACCTTGGTTTGTTCAATTTCACAAGCATGGGATAGCCTTACAATCATCTCTTTGCCGTCGAATTTGACACATTTAAGAACAAAGATTTCGATGACATCAACGACAATCACGTAGGAGTAGATCTCAACTCTCTCATTTCTGTAGATCCTAAATCTGCAGGTTTTTGGGATGGCAACCAGTCCGTAGAAATAGATCTCAATGGGAGAAAGAATATACAATCTTGGATTGATTATCATCATCTCCAAGAACAGATCAATGTTAGCATAGCAGTAGTCGGTTCAATTCACCCTGAAACGCCTCTTATTTCTAGGACAAATTTGAGTCTGCCCAGTATTTTTGAGGAAGAAATGTATGTTGGTTTCATAGCATCTACCAGCAAATTCGTTCAGGAACATTACATCCTTGCATGGAGCTTTGCTACAAATGGAACCGCATCAGCTTTGAATGCATCTATTCTTCCATTCTTAAAAGACACAGAATCTCATGATTCCAGTAACAGAAAATCTCGACTGATGATGGCCGGCTTAGCGATGATTTTAATTGTATTAATCCTGGTGCTCGTGGTTGGGATTCTATGGTTAAGAAGAAGGAATTACAGAGATGTGATTGAAGATTGGGAATTGGAGTATTGGCCTCACAGAATCAACTACAAGGACTTAAGTATTGCAACTGAGGGGTTCTCAGAGAATCAAGTCTTGGGATTCGGAGGTTTTGGGAAAGTTTACAGAGGAATTCTCCCCAGTAATGGCCTCCAAGTTGCTGTGAAATCTATCTTTCGGGAGACCAGTGAAGGCGTGAAGGAATTCATAGCAAAGATTTCGAGTCTCGGTCGTCTTCAACACCGGAATATTGTGCAAATCAAAGGTTACTGCAGGAGGGGTAAAAAATTCTTCATTGTATATGATTTCATGGAAAATGGAAGCTTGGATAAGATGATATTTGGGCATCCTTGTCGAGTTTTAGGATGGGCTCAAAGGTACGCAATTTTAGAGGACGTGGGTGCAAGATTGCTGTATTTGCACGAAGGATGGGAACAAAATGTGGTGCACAAAGACATCAAGTCTTCCAACATTTTTGTTGGATTCAGAGCTTCGAGGAAAATTGGGGGATTTTGGGCTTGCTCATGTGTATGGGCATGATGAGAATAGCAAAAGCACTTGTATGGTTGGAACGCCTGGTTACATAGCTCCAGAATTGGTGTCCATAGGAAAGGCGAGTAGCGGCACAGATGTATTCAGCTTTGGGGTTTTGATGTTGGAGGTTGCTTGTGGAAGGCGCCTTGTGGACTTCTCTCTCGATGCTTCTCTGGAAATATTGTTGGATTGGGTGAGGGAGTTGTATGGCAATGGAAGGCTCATGGATGCTGCTGATCCAAAGCTTGGTGGTTGTTTTGTTGAGGAAGAGATGGAGAGAGTGCTGGAATTGGGGATGTTGTGTTGTAATGGTGAAGCAGAAGGAAGACTTGGTATGAGAGAAGTGGTTCAAGTACTCCGAGGTGAAGTCCCCCTTAGATCAAGAAGCTCTTCTAATTTTAAGATTTAACTTTTCTGTTTTAAAACTAATAATGCAAGATTTGCATGATAAAATTAAATGTATTCAAGATCTTTATATAATGAGGCAGTTGTAATTCTTTATATAATGAGGCAATTGTAATTGATTCATCATCAATTTGTTTGATCCTTGATCATTTGATCAAGAAGCTCTTGTAATCTCTTAAATCAATAGAACAATTTTTTTGTTTTACAATTTTGTATTTCTATCATTTAATATTAGAGCGGGTTCAAGAAAGTTCTATGGAATCAAGAATTTGCAGAAGCAAGAGATCACGGGAGGTTGAAAAACTAGTTATAGCATTAAAGAAAGTCTCTTGGGTTTGCAAACGGGAAGTTGCCCATGTTGCCCGGACAAAGTATTTTTAAATCCATCCCGGTGTTAATACAGATGCCACCTCAAAAGAGGTGAAACCAACCCTCAAGTGAGGAGATTGAAGATTCCAAAAGGAATAGGTCAAAGAGTTTATTTACAACCATTGTGAAAGGAAGCACAATGAAGATTGTGTGGGTGATATAGTGAAAGTCCCCCTGAATATAAACAAAGAGGAAGATCTAGTATAATTTGCCAAGTTTGAAACAACCTCCAAAAAGGTGAAACCCTTCATTTATAAGGTTGTAGAAGGAGAAAAGGAAAAGGTATCAAAAATTTTTAAAATGTTAATTTGTATGAAGAAGATCATGGGTCTTGTACTAGTTGCATAATTTAGTCAAAGCCACTAATATGAAGTTGTGTGAGCAAGTTATATCTCATTATTTGATTTCCACAATCCATTTTTAATACAAGTTAGTTTCTAGATTCAATTGTGTGTGTTTTTTCAGCATCAACGTTTCAGATCACACTCTGTGATCCATCATCAAGATGAGAGAGTGTAGGAATGGGATTTCCATTCCTACACTCTCTCATCCTGATGATGGATCACAGAGTGTGATCCAAAATGTTGATGCTAAAAAAACACACACAATCAAATCCATAAACTAACTTGTATTAAGCTATATCTCATTCTTAGAAAAGGCCATAGTATTTTGTTAAAATAAGTAAAGCCCTCTATAGAAGGAGAGAAATTATGGACACCTAAAAAACTAATAGCTAGGTAAAATGCAGTTAAAAATGAGATCACCACATCATGATAGGAGAGAAGCTTTCGAAGAAGAAAAGAAAATCATATTCAACTATTATTGAAGAAGATACAGAGATCATATATTATTATTTTTGTGTTCAACTCATTAGTGGTTAAAATTAAAAGAGATATATTTGGAATATGTAGAAATTCCTCCCACTTGCATTGTTTTATGCTTTATTTTTTTTAGTTTTAATATTAGTTTTTTAAGATTTAGCTTTTTCTTTAAAACTAAAAATACAAGATTTGCATGATAAAACTAGATGTATCCAAGACCTCTATATAATGAGGCAATTGTAATTGATTCATCATCAATTTGTTTGATCCTTGATCATTTGATCAAGAAGCTCTTGTAATCTCTTGAATCAATATAATACTTTTTTTATTTTACAATTTTATATTTCTTTAAGATAATTGTACTTGAAAAACATATTTCGTGGAATTAATGGTACATGTTAATGTCAACTTCCACCCCTACTAATACACATTAATAATTTTTAGTTTTAGTTTTTTAGGTAGTGCAAATGATGACAACAATTAATAATTTTTATTTTAACAATTTTTCCATATTGCGGAAGTCTTGATTGAAATGTTTATGAAATTTTTGAATTTAAAAAAACTTTTAGATTAAATTAAAAAATGTTTGAATCAAATAACTTTTAAATTAAATTAAAAATACTCAAATCTTGATGTTTTTAAGGCTGCAATTCAAGGCTTATTGAGCTCGTAAAAGGGACCTTTCAAATAATCTTTTAGTTTTGGATATTTTAAGGTTTGGTAATGGTAAATAGAGTTCATGAGCACATTTACCATGTCTAAGTTGTAGTTGGAGAGATTAAAAGATCCAAAATTCTACATGAAGGTCAATATTTTCTGAAGCCGAGTAATGCACTTGATGAATCCACTTCATGCCAAGAATAAAATATTTTGCACAAACAAAAGAGAAGAAGATTTGCAATCAAGTATGCAACAAATGCTTTAAATAAAATTTTCAAAAGATCACATTTTTTATCAAATCCACAACTCTAGCCCTAATGTCCCTCTAAAGAAGTGAAATAGTAGGCCACATATGTATTACAATTGTATCAACTTGGCTTCCCTTTCATTAAATAACATGACTTTTTCTTTTAAATAACTGATCATCCTAAGAATAAATTTAATACAATAGTTTCAAATTTAAAATAACATAAATCAAGATAGTGTACAATTATATTTTAGTAAAATCATTAATGGATCTTTAACTTCTTGTATCAAAATTTTCTCAAAAATATAAAAGATAAAATCTAAAAATGAAATATGCACTTGGGGCTCAAATCTATTCAATGTTATAATCTCATAATTACATATACTCTTCAAAAAAAAGATTTCTAGATAGAAATTTCATTTTCCTAAAATTTTAAAAATAAACTAAACAAATTAAATCTACACAATACAAGGGAATGCCATTTTAAGTTAAAATGTCAATTAGACAGAATAACCTCTCGTAGGTCATAAAACAATACCACATCAAATATTTAAACTATTTCATTTAATTTGCTACTTGAAATTATCAATGACACATATCTAAATCACCCAATCATATCTTTTTAGTTTGAAGTCCATTTTACTCATTTTCCACTAATAGAAACCAATAACACAAAGCATTCTTGTTGCTTTATCAAATAGAAGAAAAACTTAATATCATCTCAATTAGAAATTTGAAAGAAATGCAACAAATATAATTACATAAAAACCTTCAATTAGATTTGTCTATTTGAAATCAATTACACACATCTAAATCACATCCTTAAAGAGATTAATCAATCATTTCTTTTAAGTTTGGAATCCATGTGACTCATTTGCCACTTATGTGAGCAAATAACACAAAACATTCTTATTGTTTCATGATTTAAAAGAAAGACTTCATACCATCTTAATTAGAAAATTTGAAAATAAAGGCAATAAATATAATGACATTAAATCTTTCAATTAGTTTTTCCTTATTGTGTTTGTACACGGTCTTAATATTGTACACACGTTTCTTTCAAGCAACACAATATGGTCCTTTAACTTATAACTATGGGGAATCAAACAAAATTAAATACATTTAAGAAACCCTTTGCAAATATGAACCAAGGTCTAAGTTGTCAAGTCCTTGGCCTTATGATCTAGGAGAATCACAAAAATAAATACCTAATGAAAATCTATGCAAATATGAAACAAGGTCTAAACTCCTTGTATATGTAAAAAAAATCCAAATTAAAGTACATGTGAACTAAGTATAGACAAAGGAGGAACCTTCTACAAAAATAAGTGTGGTATGTTTTTACTTAAGTGCTTTTAGGGTTGGGGTGATTCAACTTGCAATTTCGAGAAATTCTAAAGTTGCTAACATTGATTTGAATGTCCATTGCTTTCTTCCTACTATTGATTGCTTGAGAAGTGAGAATTTAGCTTTTTCTTTTGGTAATAATTCTGGATAGGCTCACATTCTTGTGATTTGCACTTCAGCCCCAAGTTCCACTAGATCCAATGCACAAATTTAGTTCTACCTGGATAGGAACATATAAATTCAATATTACGCATAAATGTAGACCATCAAGTACAACAAATATATTTCTTAATTAATAACAAAATTGTAGAAAAAAGAAAAATCATTTGTACAACCATATTTACATGAAAATGTTTTTCTCAAACTAGGATAAATGCTATGCCAAAATAGAGACAACCACTTCTACTAAGCAATTGTATAGATGTGAAGCTCTCATGAGCATCATAGATTAGGATGACACCCCTACTATGATATTGATATTGGAGGAGTGTCCCAACTAGACTCGTTGAAAATAAGAATAGATGTTTGCACTGAAGATAAGAATAAGATAGAAAATGATATTAGATGATGAATAAGATTAGATTTTTGCATCCTTACATGGGAGAAATTACTTCTTGCAATAAAATTACTTATTTATTTCCAACAATTGATGTATTTGTCAAATCCTCCAAAAATCCAACACAATAATGAAAACTTTTAAATACCCTAACCTAAAGCTTTGAGTGTTTGAAATTAAGACCATTACCTCACAAATGTTGAGACATGTACATATATTTTATGCTATAGGAATATCCCCACTTCTTTTGTTATGCTACTTATTTGATCTTTATGCAAAATAGGGAAGAATCAATGGTAGTCATATTTGTTGTCCTTGTAATTTACTTCCTAGACTTCAATCACTTCTAAATAGAGCTTTTATCCTAGCAAATGGTTTTTAAGGAAATAGGCTTAAAAAACATTAAGACTTATGAGGGTTGGGTATGCTTTTGAGTGGAAATTACATTCAACATATAGAAAAATAGGAATACCAAATTATTTTAAGGTGGTATTAAGATTATTCATTTTCCAAGTACATTAAATCTATAATAAATAGGTTTAATACTTAGTGTGTTGGTTAAGTGGTGATTTTGTTATTGTGGTCACCAAGTTCAAACTCCAACAAGGTCGTTATGATCACAAACTTGTGTCTTTTATGATCCAATGTGCTCCTGGGTTTGAGCCTCATCTTTGTTAAATTTGGGATTGAGGTGCACCACTTGTGATCTCACTAGTACATAGTTTTGGGTCAAGAGCGTTTCACGTAAGGCCAAAGTGCATGTCGTGCTAGCATCACTAATCACATTGAAAAGTTTTAGCAAACACTTTTAACAAAAAAAATCATAATATATATGTTAACAAATAATCTTATCCACTTCAAAAATTACATCTTAGATGCCATCATTGTCATGGTTCCTTATATGGACAATTGTTTCCCACATCCATTTTTGTATTTTAGCCATTAGATCATGAGTGTCTTTTCTTGATGCATACTAGAACATAGTTCTTATGATATACCTATTTGATTACTGAAATCACTTATCTTTTTCACATTGAAATAAGATATTTGTATGGGTGCACAAACTAAAATATCATAGTACTCATGTACATGAATGGCCTTTGATTTCTTATTCAAGGTTTTGCAAGTGTATTTATAACAAATGTTGTTATGAGCCTCGTAGCAAATCTTAATGATGCACAAAAAAATTAGGTTAAGAATATTAAAACACTCTTCAATAGTTGTTTATTTCTCTCAATGATCTTAATTAAAAGATTTTTCTAACACAACTTAAAAAAAAAAACATATTCATAAATCAATCCAATATTATCCTTAGATAATTATGATTGATAGATATTCTATGTTTTTACACCCTACAACATTGCAACCAAAAATATGGTCTACTTATTGTAATAAGTATTCTATGTAGGATGGAATTGCCAAGCTCAAGAAAAGTTTGTCTTAGAGGTATCCTCTAATGTTATGTTGTGCATTTATGGTGAAGTTTATGTTTTTAAAGTTTTATACTTCCTAAATCTTATTGAGCATTAGGTCAAGGTTTTCTTATGTGGTTGGTCTTGCACTACCTTCTCCTCTAGGTAAACATGTCTCCGTTCACGTGAGTGACTTCACTGTTGTCCCCATACTGTTGACTCAAGGTGTGCCTCACACAATTTACCTTAGCACAAACATTGTTTTACATCAAACTGTAAAGATGTGACTGAATTCTCCAAAGTTTTATTTTATATAGTTTGGATACAAATGTCTACTATTCATCAGTAAAAATAAAAAATGAGCTTGATTGTTCTTCGAAATTAGAGAGAATACAATGTCAATTCGTTATTATTTTCACACAAGAAAATGTTTTAATCCATTGGCTCTCATGCGTTTAAGTTTTGTGAAACTATGAAGTCTATCTTTCAGGAATGTTCGTTGGGAACGGTAGCCAGCACACTGAGATATTGTTACTATATATTCATCATTCTCTATTGTCAGGAATATGTTTACTTTCTTTAAGTTTGTTTTGAAAGAAAACCAGTTCCATATCTGAAAGAGTTATTGGTATCTTAAGATATTTGATATGGCTAGGTACCTATGTGTTGTAGAAATTTGATCGGCCAAGTGTAAAGCTTAAGTTAAACGGAGCCACCCAATGTTGAATTTGGGAGTAGGTACGTGATTATGTTGAATAGGCCTACTGTTGCAGAGTAAGCTTAGCTATAAGTAGCAGCCAGACCGACCTCTCACCCTACGAATTCAATTGTTATTACGTCAGCTATATATATAGAGCATGATATAGCTATTTATGGACCTCCTTTCTACACTACTCATTCAATGTGGTACATTTCATTTGAATGAATGAAGGATTTTAATGATGCTCATGAGATCAAACATTCTAAGGGATCATGTGATCGTAGTCTTAAGCTTACTCCAAATTATTTTTTAAGTTAGACTTCTTGCTATGAATCTTGACAATCAAACTAGTGGTTTGGTTGATCTTATCCTCCCCGAATAAGCTGTGCATGTTGTCTGTCTTCAAACTGATTTCGTACTAAGTCCAGTTGTTATCATACATTGTGCACTCTATGACAAAGTGTCATTTAGTCTCAATTGCATCCATCACACAAAACCTGCAAATCCTTTCTTCCCAAGGTGCTCCTCTTTGGGCCTTTTCCATCTACCCACCTCGCATCTGAGGTGATGAGACCTCATCCTCAATTGAGCTACTAACAATCTAGCTTTCCCTTTAATAGCTGCCCCTAGATAAGCCTTATCACCATGTTCCCAGGTTGAATTGAACACTTTGATGTAATGATCCTTTTTCTGACCCATGTTATTAGTCCACATGACAATCTAGAATTTTTATACATGACAAACTTTTTTATTTCCACATTAGTATTATGGCATTCTTGTAACTTGATGTTCCACTTACTCAACCACTTTATGTTTTGTTTCATCCATATTTTCTTCCTGCGGACTAAGTCCTCTTTCATCCGAATTTTGGGCCATCATTGTTTTTCATGTTTCCAAGTTTCTTTAAATAACCTATTAGTTGAGTTATCACTGCTGCCTCGAACGGGAAACTACTCACTTCTGCTAAGAGAATTTCATATGGCACCAAAGTCTCGACTTTAAGATTGCTTGTGATTAAGTGTTTTTGAATCTTCTCTACTTGTCTCCTATCACATGATTTTGTCATGCTGCCTCCCCCAACAAGTTTATCAAACAATACATTTTATTTAACTTTTATATTATTTTAATTTTGACATTTTTTAATAATGAATGAATATTTTTCATAATGAGGCTAAATAATCTATAGGACCAACATATAGCCTATTATATAGATAAGCATGAATAATTCATAAAGAAAAGCTCAACTATAATTTCATTTCGCTAATGTTACACAATTTCTTCTATAGGAACATCTAATTTTCTTGCTATATGTATTTGTGCATATTGTGAAGTCTCGATTCAAAACAAAGTAGAAGGATTAATGCATGATAATATTTATAAAGCCTCATTTGGATGCATAATTAATAATTTAAAACATAAAGAGAGAATAAATTCTTTTGAGGTTGAGGGCTTACCCAAATGTCTGTTCATATCATGAGGATTACATCAATAATGGTTTGCCTAAATAGTGAAGGAAATGACAGACCTCTAATGCACATCTTTCACATAGTCTTGTATGAATCAAAAGAAAATCTTAGGGTTTATACAAGGACAAGTTATGTTCCAATTGAACTCCACAAATAAAATATATACCTTAGCTTTATTATTGTGCCTATGAAGTTCTAGTTAGCTAATTTTTATTTATTAATTTTGTATATTTTGGTTTAGTTAGTCTTTCACTATGAAATTCAATATCGTATGGTACTTATTTATAGGATAAGATTTATCTATTTATGTAACATGAAAATCATGAAAATTAAGAGTAATAAAGATTATATTCAAAATATATATACCTTGTTGTATACATAATTCTTTAACAACTTCTAAAAAAGGCTCTTATCCCCAAATGTATTGTAACAATGAATAATTATTTTAGTACTAAGTCATAGAAATTTCATATAGAGAGCCTACAAAGGAAAAGACTAGTCAAATATAGGTGACATACTAAATGAATGCACATCTTAAAGTTGGCTTCAAAATGAAATACAAAGATCCATGTTTTTTTTTTGTGATAGAACATATAGGTGAATTGCTATTTGACTTCTTAGAGCTATGAAAATTACAAATATTGATTATTGTGACCAAAAGTAGTGACTTTCTTTGAGAAAGGAATCTTGAAGAACAAAGACAAAAAGTTACAAGGATTTGATATGAATTGGTGAAAGAAATACATCAAATTCAATTTTGAAAGAGAAAATTCAGAAAATATAGAAATTGAGAATGAATTACTTGGTATTCACAAAAACACACTCTAGATTATTTTATATGCTAGCACTATAATTTAATCAATGCTTCTAAAGAAATCTTGTAGCCATATGCTATAAAAATTGGTAAAGACTAAGATTTTGTAGGAGAAAATGGAGATAACATGTAACGAGTTGCAAGAAATGAGTTATACTTGAAAATTTGAAATGATCATATAAACTATACATCCTACTTTAGTAAAATTTTAACCATAAATGCTTGTGAGCATATGATTGTGTAGGGTGTAATTAGAATCTATTTTTCCTACTTATTCTTTTCGTGTAGTTAAATTTGATACTTGTGCATGTTTGTTTATGAATATATGGGTAGAATATTAATGGAAATAGAGTGTTTGCATTGAAGAATGCCTATTCATTTATACACTTAGGGGAACATTCAAGATGACACATACTAGGAAAGGAAAATTTGAATTTTGTTTTCTCCTATTGGAAGGGATGGTTTGTGTATGTAGTATAGTTTCTTATGATAGAGGATACATTTTTATGACTTGGATTCATGATGGCTTTACTATTTGAAAGCCCATCAAGTTGTTTACCTTGCATTTTTTTTGAAAATGCATCACTATATTGTGAAAGGAGGGTGAACTTTCTTGGGAACTTGTGCTATTTCCTTTATCATTGAAGGCGTGTTGTGATATGTGATGGATATGCATATTATTTATGAATATATTCAATAGTACATGTTCTATATTAGGTCACAACCTTATGTAATTCATATCATAAGCCTTTGCCTTTCTCTTATCACTCATATAGGGTATAAATAAAATTCTCAAGAAAAGTAGCCTTATATTCTTGACACGTCCCTTGCTCTTGCTTGTTCACCTTATTTTTGTGCTTCAAATAATACTAGTCGATCATTATTTGTAGGTATTGAAGTCTCACTTCTACTTTGGACGTGATTGTAGGTTTGCAAAATATGATCATAGATTTGCAAGATAAGATAGCTCATACAAGTCTATATTAGACACTTACCTATTTAAGATTTAATAGTTTTAACTTTCACATCTATATTTCAATGTACCATATTCAAATCATCAATATTTATCAAAACTTCTCATGAAATAAAAGTAATTTTAAAATATACAAAATCAAACTCTTCTTATTACTTGATATAAATATATATCTATTTATAATTACCTATTTACATTACATAATTTAATTATATATCTACAAAAAATCATACATAATTTATCAAACCATTTTATGAACTAATAATAATCTTTAAGCAATATATTCTACCATATTAATTGTATAATTTGATTATTTTAAAACATCTCATAATTTAATATTTATTTTGTAATTAATACAAATATTACGTGACCTTTTCGATATTAAACAATATATAAAATTATTAAATATGATTTTTCACAGTAAGTTAAATTGTGATGTTGCTTTTAGGATTCAAGTGTGTAATTTTTTTAGTCAAACTCATTGACCCATATTTATTTCTTCAATGGCTTCTTTTTCTTTCTTTCTTTTACACCAGATTATTGTAATCACTAGTACTAGATAAACATTCATACTTGTGGCAACTCTGGCTATTAGTGAAAAGTTGTAGGACTTGGATTTCCCTTGTGAAAGGGTTCGAAGCATGGATGAATTCAATGTAACTGTCATTTGATTTGTAGAGAAGCTCCAAGAGAGGATATATTTGGCTTCAATTGTTACTCCTATTGATGTTGATAAACCTATATACATTTCTTCTTCAATAATGTCATACAGACTTAGGTTTTTCATAGAAATTGGGGGAATTTCTGCACAAAGGGAGCCAATAGGGGCCACTGTTACATTTAACTCTTGTTAAAGATGATCATAGTTGATCCAAGTTTTTATGTTGTGTCTGTTAGATTATGAAAAAAAGAAAAATAGAAAAAACAAGATTGTGAAAACAATCTTTCTCAGTTTTAGAAAGAAAAGAGCTTTTATCTGTAAAAGGAAATTTCCAAGTTTTTTCGAAGGAATAAATTGGGTTTTATTCTATGTTGAGAGATTGTTGTTATCTTCAAGAGGTTATAAATCTTTATTCTCTTGAAGGCATAAATATATAATGGTTTTAAGTGAAATATTGTAGTAGCTATGAAGTTTGCAGATATAATATTTCTCCTTTGAGCAATAATATTATCAATACATGCCCCGTGGATGTTTCCTTGGCATATTGTCAAGGTTTTACCATGTAATTCTGTGTAGCTCTGTTATTCCATTTATTTTCTTTACTACTTATTTGCATCTAATTTATGATGTAAATTTATTGTTTCTAGGTTAATTCTTCCACACATATAACAAGTGGTATTAGAGCAATTTGTTTTGCAGTGCCTGTGTTAGAATTTGGTGTTATTTTTTCCAGCATCAAGTGCAAAAGGTTTCAAATGCTAGATTTGAGGTGGAAAAATTTAATGGCAAAAATAAATTTGAGCTATGAAAGATCAAGATACGTGATTTGTTAGTGAAGTAGGGATTGAATAAGGCATTGTATGAAAAATCAAAGAAACTGACATATATGACTGATGTGGACTGGGAAGATTTGGATATGCGAGCCCTAGGAACAATTCAGTTGTGTTTGGAAGATCAGGTTCTATTTAATATTGTTGGAGAGGATACAACTGTAGGTTTATGGAGTAGAATGGAGAGTCTTTATATGAAAAATCCTTGACAAACCAAATCTACTTGAAAAGGCAATTGTATAGCTTGCAAATGAGGAAGGTACAAAAATTGCTGATCATTTAAATGTTTTCAATACTCTAATTTTTTAATTGGGTAGTATGGATGTAAAAATTAAAGATGAAGACAAAGCAACAACATTATTATGTTCTTTGCTCGAATCTTGGAATCACTTAGTCACTTCTATTAGTTTTAGTACAACTGACTCCCTTGAATTTGATTCTATTATGGGAGCTTTTTTGTTTGAAGAGGTGTGAAGGAAGTCTAATTTAGAAACCTCTACACAAGAAGTAATGGTGGCTAGAGGTCGTTCCACATAAAAAGGGGAGAGTTTGAGAGATAAATCCAGATCCAAGTCAAGAGGCAAAAAGAGTAAGGGAAAATGTTGGTACTGCATTAAAGTAGTGCATCTTAAGAAAGATTGTTGGAAAAGAAAGGAAGAGAATGATGAATCCAAAAATGAAGAAAATATGGCTGAGGCAAATTCAGATTTGGTTGGTGAAGTGTTATCTGTTTGTAATATATTATAACATCAAGATGAATGGATTTTAGATTATGGTGCTTTTGATCACATGTGTCCACATAGGAGTTGGTTTTCCTCTTACAAACCTATTGATGAAGGTGTTGTTCTTATAAAAAATAATGCTTCTTGTAAGACTGTTTGGATTGGCAGTATCAAAATCAATATGTTTGATGGTGTTGTAAAGATTTTAATAGAGGTAAGACATGTACCAAAACTGAAAAAGAATTTGATTTCCTTGGGTCATTTAGATTTAGGTGGTTATAACTTCTGTTGTCAAGGTGGAGTACTTAAATTATCCAAGAGGATTTTATTGGTAATGAAGGCTACAAAATTTGGAAACCTTTATAGGCTAGAGAGAAGTACTGAGGTAAGTCAAATGATGGTGGTATCTAAGGAAGTAGATGAATCTACTTGTTTATTGAATCAACAATTGGGTCATATGAGCAAGAAAGGGCTAAAGGTAATGATAAATTGTAAGTTATACTTCCAAAGTTAAAATCTTTGAATTTGAATTTTTGCAAGCATTGTGTCTTTGGGAAGCAATGTAGATAGAAGTTTAAATCAGGTAGTCATACTAGAAAAGGTGTTCTAAAATATGTCCATTCAGATGTTTGGGTTCCATCCCCTGTAGTTTATTTTGAAGGAGCATCATATTTTGCGACATTTATAGATGACTACTCTAGAAAGATATGGGTCTATTTAATAAAAAGTAAAGCTAATGTGTTTGGTGTATTTAAACAATTTATCTAGGTTTGGTTGAAAAGAGTACTAGCAGATCAATCAAGTGTTTGAGAATAGATAATGGAGGTGGGTTCATATCTTTGGAGTTTGAAAATTATTGCAAGGAAGTTGGGATCATTTAAGGCATAAAACCACAATTTACACTCCTCAACAAAATGGTGTAGTTGAATGCATGAATAGGACTCTTCTAGAGAGAGAAAGGAGCATGCTTAGTAATTCCAAATTGCAACAAGAGTTATGGGAATAAGCAGCAGTTAATACAACATGCTATTTGGTAAATCAGTAACCATCAGTTGTAATAGATTATAAGATTCCTAAAGAAGTATGGACAGGTCATTCATGTGATTGTTCAAATCTGATTTTTTTGGGTTGTGGTGCTTATGCTCTTATGGAAATATGAGGCAAACTATTATAGAGGGACCTCTCACAACCCTACATCTTCAGACAGACCATATGCAAGTTCCCTAGATTGAGAGAAATACCTCAACAAAGTTCATCACTTTTGTACACTTACGACACCTAAGGGACACTGCTGGATAGTGCATCTCGTTGAGTGTTCTGACTAGTGGGGATTAAAAAATGGACCATGCCTTGGGTATACCCTCCCAACTATACATGTTGGTGGTTTGTGCCCACAAATATCGCACAAATATTTGAGCTACCTTGCACCTTTCTATTGAATGCATTTGATGGTTTTTAGATCAACAAAAAAATCATTGCCCTAAAAAAACCACTTGGAGTCTTGAAAACATGAGATAGGATATTGTACAGGGGTCTCTCATGACCCTACAACTTCAAATAGATCATACACAGGTGCCCCAGATTGAGAGAAATGCCCCGAAAAAGTTCATCACTTTTGTGCACTTAGGGCACCTAAGGGACACTGCATGTAGGGTATGTCGTTGAGCATTCTGACGAGTGGGGAGCCAAAAATGGACCATACCTTGGTTATACCTGCCCAACCATACATGTTGGTTATGGCGGTTTGTGCCCATGAGGAACACACAGAGATTTGAGCCACCTTGTACCTTTATATTGAATGACTTTGACGATTTTTGCATGAACAAAAAAATCACTATCCTACTAGAAAAACCACTCGAAGTCTTGAAAATATGAGATAAACTATTGTAGAGGGGCCTCTCATGATGCTACAACTTAAGACAAATCATAAGAAGGTACCTTAGATTGAGAGAAATACTACGACAAAGTTCATTACTTTTGTGCACTTAGGGCACCTAAGGGACACTGCCGGTAGGGTATGTCCCTGAGTGTTTCAGTGAGTGGGGAGACAAAAATGGGCCATGCCTTGGGTATACCCACCTAACTGGATGTGTTTGTAGTGGCGGTTCATGCCCATGAAGAACACATAGAGATTTTGGATTCAAAACAACAAACTCAATGTTATGATCATAATTTCTCATATATAACTCAAACCCAAAATTTAACCACCTTTTTGAATACCCTTTTTGACCTTTTTCAACATATATAAAACTCAGGCAGGATTTCTTTGGAACAAATGGCTCTAAAATTTCTTCTTCGAGAACCAAATTTATTTCTTGAATACCCTTTTTGACCTAGATTCTTTGGAAAACATCATTTATATTATACTTCATTTAGAAATTTATTTTATGATGTAGAGGATGCAATGGTTTGGTCAACAGACTCAATTTCCTACCGTCCTAGACACAAGGATTCTCTTGGTGGCTTAGTACATCAACAACATGCCTTGATCACCATTTTTCTTCTTGACTTGGAACATACTCCTCAATAGATAACATACACACGTGATCATTGGGAGTCTCCAAATGACTCATCAAAAATCTAGCACTCCACCCAACCTCTTGGTTCCACAAGCCTTCACCCCTTGACCTTGGCCTACTCCATTCGCATGGCAATGATCTTCATGCCCTCAACTAACTTTGAGAAGCAACTCTCTCCATCTAAAATTTGTTTGGTAACAACACCTTGAAGGAATGAAGGAATGCCATAAGAGGATCAAACTCTTGTCATGAATACAAACAAGAAATGGATCAACATGTGGGACTGTCACTATTTGACAGTAAACAAAGAATGGATAATCAAACACAAACAAACCAATCTTGGGAACCTTGACCAAAAGGGGAAATGTAGGTTCAATGTATGTGCATTTGTGAACTCTAACAATGATCATAGGAAAATGAAACTTGACCAAGTTGGTTGATGAGTTTTATAACATAATGACATATTAGTGCAAAATTTGCATAAATTGCTATGCAACGTTTTGACAACTTTTTACATTTTCTATCCAAATAACCTCCTATTGCCACAAAACCTTGCCAATATAAAAAAAATGATCAATTGACATGATTCCAACCAATTTTGACCCCCTTTGACCATTCCTACCTACTTTTCTCATAGTTGACCAACCAGGGATCACCCCAAGCAATCTTAATTTGTATGACAATACTAGGATCCCAAATGAATCTTATCATTTATGATTGCTCCATGAGAAACCTGATGCTCCACACCAAAATAAAGGAAATTTTCTTCCTAAACAACAATATATACATAAGCTAAAAGAAACCATATATTTCTTTTTAGGATCCATTATTTCATAGACTTTATCGAATTGATTTGAACATATTATCGGAAAACATCATTTATATTATGGAAACATAATTTTTTTAAAAAATATGAAATGATTCCACAAACATGAATAGTACATGTGTACCGCACATAATAAGAGATAATATGAAAATAAACATGTTTTATATATATTAAATTATTTTTATGTATATTGGAATCCCTGTTGACTCCTGTCAGGAGTTGGGACACACCCGATCAAACTTTCCAGTACACATGCCAAAGGATACTCCTAACCATAGTGATGGACCATGTAGTCTCAAGTGATATGCCTATCTAGGATTTGGTGTCATCAGCTAATATCTTCCTTAGTGCCTCGATCCCCTATCCTGGATCCTGGTCATAATAGACAAGATTGCCTATGAAGGGAAGATGAAGTATCTTGTACACGTCCTCTAGGATGACCATGATCTCACTCGTCGAAAAACTAAATATATTATGCTCACCGTGGAATCTTTGAGTGAGTGCAGTCAATAGTTTGTGGTTCACACAGATATCTAGAAGAGATGTGAGCTTCCTGAGCCCACATTGATCAAGGAAAGTAAATCCTTCTTAGAAAGATGCCTCACTAAATGCAAGGTTTGTGGATATGCACATCTAAACTGTGGGTCTGGTAATCTCATCTAAAAAACAAAAATAACAAGGAAAGTATCACTATTTTATTGAAATCATGAGCAAAATGTGACTATCAAGAACTTCAATGTATCAAAAAACATCACAAAGTAATTCTACAATGCTATGTAAACAGGCTACGAAATCAAAGAGACATCACAAATAAGACAAATAGTGCAAATTTAAGCCATACGATGAAAGAATTTTGACAATATTTTTCATATGATGAAAATCAAGGGAAATGCTACAAGATTTTCATGCGATAACGTTCCCGGTATCATACGATAGATGGGTATACATGAAATGATAAAATAAAAAACATGTGATACACATAGCATTTCCATATTATTGTACGATGGACTATTGAATTGCGTATGATGAAATTGTTTCATCATACGAAAAACCGCGTGTTTGGCCCTAAAATGTGCTAAAAATTACAAAAATCTATCAAAATTGATAAAATCGACAAGTGGGATTGGATACTTATTGGTGCACCATAGTCTTGAGGCCAGTTGTGGCACCTCTGAAGCTTGAATTGATGATCTCAGAAGGGAATCAACATTTTCTCACTCTGAAGGGCTCTAGAAATCTCAAATGTGAATTGCACAAATAATTTGAAAATAACCCCTCCGGGCCCCTCTTATAGAGTTTGACCTAAAATTCAAAGTGCTCAGATTGCCACAAAATTTGAACCCCTAGCTAATTTTGAGATCCTAGTTTCATTTTTAGGATCAAAATTGAAATCTAAGTTCATTAAAATAGTTAAATTACAAAGTCAACTCTCCTTGGTCAAACATAGTTGACCGTTGATGCTATCACTCCCCACTCATGTTCACTTTCATTTCTTGCTCTCTCTAAGTCTGTCCAATGCAAATCTTTCTCATCCAATAATTCACTCTGGTCAACCCTAGTGAAACTTCATTCAAATATTGGTCAATAGGACCTCAAATCACCTCAAATATATCTCTAATATGTTTTGAATCTCATCATAATCTGATCTTATCAATTTTACATCAATTTTATTCCATATTAGTGCTCTCCATATGTCGAATTAGTAAAATATTTGTTAAACCCCTCTGCACCATTTCGATTTTGATCCCAAGGGAGCATGACATATATCAAATCTTCTTCAGCAATCAATCCTAATCAACAAATCAATCTAAGCTTTATCACAAGAGGTATATTAGCTTCATCAAGAACCATATCAAGTTGAGATTCTCTACATCTTTCTGAAAAAGTGATCTCATCACTTCATATCAAGTCACTTGGATGGGCATCTCTTTGATCTCTAGGGGTATGCCAGGTTCATCAGAACCCATATCAATTTGATATTGTCTCTTAATTAGGCGATTGGCTTCATTAGGACCCATATCAAGTCAACTACCTCAATCTCTTTGACACCGATCAGTTTCATCATTTCATATCAAACTGGTTAGTTGTCATTATCTTTGGACATATATCCAATATCATCACATCATATCAAGCTGAATACTCTGGTTTATCTCATTAGTCTTCGCTCGATCAAGTTCGAAGCTGATATCTTTAATCGATCTTCATTCGATCAAGTTCAAAGTTAGTTTATCCTTATCAGGAATAGTCTCATCGCTTCATATTAGGCTATTCTCTAACTTAGCTTCAATCTATTCTTTGAATTAACGCGTTGCTCACACATCAATTCAAAGAGGGGAAAATGTAATCACCTAAAATTTGTCTACTAAAACCTAAGCCCCTAAATTTGATCAAATTGCCCTAAGAAAATTCAAAGGCATAATTTACTAGACATGATTATGTAAATGAATGAATGAATTTTAATGACGTCCACAAGACTAGCGGTTTAAAGGACCAAGAGAAAACCAATTAATTTGCATGTTGAATCTTCTCCAGGTTGACCCTTCTATTGTGGATCCGAAGCAGTAAATGTATTGTTTTATGTAATCTTCTTCTAAAAGTTCATTTAGACTATTCTCCTTTAGGTTGTGTTTGTATTGATTGCAGGTATTTTCATATGCTGCACATTCTTTGATAAAATGTCATTTCATTTCCACCACCCCTTTGTTACAAATTTTACAAGTTCTTTCCTCCCACACCTCTTTGGGTGCTGTCCATCTACGAATTTCACATCTTGGATGATGAGAGATGGTCCTCAGTTGAGAAATTAGAATTTTAGCCTTTCCTTTAATTGTGGATCTTAAATATTATTTATCATCATGCTCCCACATGGGGTTAAATTCTTTAACATAATAGGTTTTTTTTCTACCTAGCTTTTTTTTTTCCACATGGCAGTCTTGAGTTTTTCTAACACCCACTTTTTTATCTCTTCATTAGTGTTCGGGCACTCATCGAGATTTATGTTCCATTTGTCCAACTACTTGATGTTTTGTTTCTTCCATGATTTTTTTCTACATTCTAACTCCTTTTCAACCACCACCTTAAGCCAATGATATGTTGGAATTAGGAGAGATAAGTACTGAGAGGGGAGGGGTGAATCAGTACCTTCAAAAATTTTACTTGTAAACCTTTTAGATCTAAAACTGTAAACAGTGATAACCGACTAAAATAATTTGTATCAAATTGCATGAATCAATCATCTAGTTAACTTATGAAAGTAAACAATATGAAATCAATATGACAATCACATAACACAAGTATTTTGGTAATGGATAAACCCTTGTTAGAAGGTAAAAACTGTGGTGGGGATGACACCCACAAATTCTTCACTACTGTAGATAGAAAAGGTTTGCCTGTTAGGGCTACAAGTTTTTGATCACTTCTGGTGATCTTACCCTGTTAGGAGTAACATATTAGATCAGCTAGATCTACCCAGTTATAGGATTTTGACAACACTAATGAAGTGTGCACTCGGTTAAGAGATTTACATAAGACTGTTAAGTCTACTCTGTTAAGAGATTTTATCCAAAACTCTATTACAATTGTCAAAAAGCAATAGGTAATTATCTACTAGTTGAAAACTCAATTGTCTGAAACAAATCTATAAGTGCTCATAAAATATCACCTTAACTGTGATGAATCTCTGCTCTATTTTTCTCGGTAGCCTTCTCTGATTCTGCTCAATCTGATAACCTCTGTACTCTATTCTGCTCTGTTAACTGATTGACTTGAAGTTAGGCAATGGCTTCAAGTGCTCCGCGATTCATATATATCAATTCACAACAAAAATGATGTGAACACACAAAATATATAGTGTTCTATTTTTGCCGCTTTAACAAAAATTAGGTTACAAAACATAGTCATAACCCTAAGATCTACGGTGTACAAAAATAACCTAGATCAACTATTACATAAGATATACATTACATTTAATGAATATCTTTTACACTAAATGCTCCTTGATCTTGATAAATCATTTGCATAGAAGTATGTGCCATTTCAGATTACTATGCCATTTTCTGTGATCCTCGATAAACACTATATAAACTGCTTGGTGTATACTGTGATGCTCGGTGTTTACTATCTATCGGTGTCTGCTGGTGCTCGGTAAACTGTGTAGTACTCGGTTGTAAGCTTTACCGATTGTTCTATTGTGTTTCTAATTACCGACCAACTCAATATAATTGACCGACCGATATGTATGATAGCCTTTTGATACTAAGTGACAACCTTAAATGCTCAATAGAGATAACATGATACTTATCGATATTTCCAACTTTTTTAAAAGTAACTTAGAAAATATATGATCGTTGAGGCCTCGATTGGAAACATATCAGCCTCCGCTAAGAGGATCTCGTAAGGAGCCATTGAATTGACCGTGAGGTTAATAGTGATAAGATGTTTTTTGATTATTTCTATTTGTCATCATTTATGATTTGACACGTTACTCCCCAAAACCTCACATCCATAAAGAATAACCGAAACCACCAAAAGTCTAAAGAGAGTCTTCTTAGTCTTCCAATTCTATAACTCAACTATCCTACACCTATTCTGGAGAAGGTAAGAGGCTTTTCATCCCCCCTAGATTCTTTTAGATCTACATGTCTCCTAGCTTAGTCTATAATGGAAATCAATTCCTAGATATTTATACTCATCCACAATCTCTAAAGAGATGCCCTCAAATAAAAGTATACTATTGCTTTTTCTTTTTCAAAGGAAAGATCATGAATTTTGTCTTGGTGTTATTTATAGCTCTCTTCTAGTCACAGGATATTGATGATGAAGTTAATAATAAAATAGTAAACAATATCAGATGGTGAAGAAGATAAGATTTCTCCATCCTTAGGTGGAATAAATTACTTCTTGCAATAAAATTAGTTTTTTTTTTGTTTAACTACGAGAAGGTGCCCTGCGACCTATCCCACCGGCTAGCGGCCCTTATCTTGGGTACCTGTGCGAGCTAGGGTGAGACTAATTTCTCCTAGGTGAGACCATTGGTCCAAACTCTGATCTCACTGGGAAACTCGGGGGGAGTTTTGAACCCGAGACCATGGGGGTGACCCACGACCTCTAGACTCTACTCCTCACCATGCGGGCTAATGGCCGAAGCCATAATAAAATTACTTATTACATTGCACATGTTCATTTCTAAAATGAACGACCTACAATTTCTCATCAACGATGGTCAATACTTAAAAATGGATGCAAGATGATGAGAATGATCTCAACCATTCATACTTTCGTTGGTGTTTGTTTTCCACTTTTCTTATAACCAATTTTTATCAGTTTGTATCTTTTAGTTGATTCATTTTCAAGTGGTTTCCTTGTTGGACACACTCTACAATCAACCCCTTTGTTTTCTCCCATGGTTTCCAAATAGTTAGAATATTGATTGAGCAAGGTGAGTGCTCATCACATCTTCCTGAGTATGGTTCCGATGGACAACACCACAGTCTGATAACTCCATCAGCGTGATATCATGTTACCTCAAAAGAGCCCACATTCCGAGATGGACTACCTATTTTACAAAATCAACATATCAAAGTTCATAAGAAGGGATGAAGACGATTCAATTGATCTCGTCTATTAAACTCTTTTCACCATTTTGCCATTTGTCAAACTGTTTTGCCTGCCAATTTCTCCTTTCACCATATGCTTCATATTTTTAACATGTCCACCAATTTTAATACTGTAACTATTTCTATAGTACCCACAACAAAATTATCCCCGAAACTCCCCACACACTTTCCATTTTCCCTATCAACAATTTCATTTTAAAAATATATTTTACAAATTTATCGCATGGTGCACATTAAGTCCACGTTCGATATATCTTTAATAAACACCTATACATTTTGTATATTGAGCTTTATATATATATATATATATATATATATATATATATATATATATATATATATATATATATATATATATATATATATATATATATATATATATATATATATATATATATATATATATATATATATATATATATATATATATATATATGATGTTAATTTTTTAAATATTTAAAAACTAAATATTAATTGTACTTATCATGATGAATGACCAATCATTTACTAATTACACAGTGGAAAAATGTTTACTATTTAGAAAAAATGGTGAATTCATTAGACTACAAATTATCAAATTAAACTTAATTTTTTCACTTTCAAAATTATACACAATTTAGAACACTACAAAGAAGTGTTAGGAATTTAAATTAGCTACTATTCGATATTAAAATAGGGGAAACACATAAGTAGTTAATTAGAGCTTTAAACAATATTAGTTTCATTTAAAATATTGTAATACAACACTTTGATGTGATAATAATAATATTTCTAAATTATAATTACAATTTTTAATTATGAAAGATATTATATAATACTTATAGATTTCACACTAAGTATAATATGAATAGATGAATAAAGATAGGAAAAATATAACCTATCATTTCGTCCATCTTTATAAGAGTAAACATTATTTTAATAAATAAAAATATAGTAAGATATATAAAGCTATGCTATTAATTAAGGTGTAATAAAATCTTAATTGTATTAATACATTAAATAAAGTATATAATTTAAGTTTTAGTTAAATTATATAATAAATAAACAAATACAAATTTTCTCTCTTTATTACATGGATAACTATATAGTTGAATTTTGATAGCAATGTCACAATTTGACTTGCTGTGGAAAATATCTCCTATTTATTAGTTATATATTTATAAGCTAGCTATAAAGATAAAGATATTAGTATTAATAAATAAAGAAAGAGACGTGGCATGGATAATGTACACACAAAAGTAGTGCACTTCTATGAATCCTTACAATCAAGAACACTCAAGAATGAGGTTTCAAAAATCGATTCATAGCTCTCTATGTATGGAGTTGCAAGATGTAGAGTTGCTCTCATCTAGAGCTATGAAGCTAATGACCTTGCTAGTCAACCACACAATGAGAGATTCAAGGTTGAAGACAAGGGCAAGAGTGCCAATATCTCCAATGAATCCAAATGAAAATGCAATGCAAGCTAGATTAAAGATGAAGATGCAAGCTAAGCTAAATGATAAAAATGCAATGCTTGAAAGGAAATCTAATCTATGAAAGTAAAGTGCCAACTAAACTATGAAAGGAAAGTACAAGTTTTACAATCCCTCCTAATTAAGCTATGTGAGATTAATCTATTGCATAAAAGAAACTAAGCTAACATGCCATGATTATGCAACTAAGAAAGTAAATATGCAACTAGGATGTAATGCCACAACAATGTCTTCAAAGAGCTCCAAATGATCTAGAAAACTTGCAGCATAACAATAGCATAAAGATGATGGATATGCAAATGAAGGAGAGAGCTCTCCTTTTATAAGAAATGAGGTGAAATAGACCATTGAGATTAAGAGGCAAAAGACTTAATCAATGGTGGAGAAAAATGGAAGCTTGATCCTTGTGCACAAATATCCTCCAATGAGAAAATACGAGTTGACTTTTGTGTCCATATGAGACAAAAAGTGCTTTTTTCCCTTTTTATAAAATAAGAATGATGTTTTATTTGTGCAACTTAGGATAAGAGGAAAAGGTGGGGCTTTTTATTTAAATAAAAGGGGAGGAAATATTCTTTTTAAGTAAATAAAAGCTTAGGATAAAATGGTTAATCCAAGGATAAAAATCCAATATATGATCGAAATTAAGATTTGATCAAGAAATTGATAATGTTGAAAATATTGATTATTGATAAAACTGATTCAGGATTGATAAATCAAATAAATGGGGCCTAAAGTCTCGGCGACCATTTTTGGGTGCATACATTTGCCCCTCTTTGACTAATGTGTGATCGATTTGGGAACACATGTAGTCAAAGAATGAAGTTGAAATGTGAGATCGATTTGGGATCACAAAACAACTCAGATATGAGGTCGATTTGGGATCACATCCGAACAAAGCATAAACAAAGGCCTTTGAACATGAGGTCAATTCGGGATCACATTCAAAGTAAGAGATAAGAATCTCAAATTTGAGAAAAAGCTCACAAAAGATGTCTGAATCAAGAGAATCAAGAGAATCAGGGATGAGAATCCCATAGATACTGCCCCCTCGGAATCAAAATCAAAATTAGGTAGAGGAGAGACAACAAATCGATAAGGTTGATCAAATCATAATAAAATCACAATCGAAGGTAAGGGTCAATAGGTTAACCATTAGGAAATGAAACATGCCCCAGTGAGGAAGTAGAAGAATAGAAATAGAAGACTAGAAATAGAGTGAATGAAAGACTAGAAAATTTGAGAGATATGGAAAGAAGAAATTCCACCGAAAATCAAATTATGCCTCAAAAAGTCAGTCAATTGCGTAGAAGAAGGGAAGATTTTGAAACGCGATTTTGACTAGTAAGAGGACCTCAAATTTTGATTTCGAGTCCGAAAATAGATCCAGAACGTCGAAATTAGCTAGGGGTGCAATTTTCGCGTAATTTTGAGGTGTTTTGAAAATTGGTCAAAAAAGTCAAAATGCTATATAAGGGGTGAAAATGTGTCATTTTCAAAATCATTTGACTTTTAGCTATTTGAGAATTTAGAGCTCTGAGAGATAGCGATGGCTCAACCAGCAGGAGTTCCCATCCATAGACATCGATTTGAGCGTTCCTGGTTGCACAACCAGCCTCCACATTATGGTGCCCCGGTATGTATCCAAAAAATAGCCGTTGTTTGAGTCATTTATTGCATTTAATACATTTAAACATGTCAAATTTTTAGACTAGGGTGACAAGTCGCGCAACACTTTACATGTGTCATGCCCTTTGAAAGAAAATGTTGTGCGACACTTCGTGGGTAAAAATAGTGTCGCGCGAACATGGAAACCAGTGTCGCACGACATAGGGTGAAATGTCGCACAACACCACGTGAAGTGTTGCTCAAACAAATAATGTCACACTGTTTAAGAGAAAGTGTCACGCGACACTTAGTCAAAAAATAGTGTCGCCTAGGATAAAATTTTGACATGTTTTAACATTTTTGAGCCAAAATGACATGAGTCCTGACAATGTTTGATTTTAAGATGTTTTGTACCGATACATCCTTCATGATATGTTTTGACATCTGGTATGGTTTCATGACGTACAGGAGGTCTTCTCTGCACTTCGGATCAGAGCACCCCATGTGACTGGATTGCAGTTTGTCCAAGATTTGGATGATCCAGGCAAGGCCGATATCAGAGCCATGGGATTCCAGTATCTACTACAGTTTTCTCATATCCGAGCCGATCATGGATTGTTGACTGCTCTTGCCGAGAGATGGCATAGTGAGCACAACACTTTTCATCTACCGACGAAAGAGGCATCTATTACATTAGAGGATGTCTATCAGATTCTACGGGTTCTGCGCCATGGAGAGCCTGTAAGTATAATCATGTTTATAGATAAGCATAGTTGTAAAGTTTCCATATGAGAGAAACTGACATGATTGTTTGATGGCACAGGTATACTATGATAAGGATGTGACGACAGGTCAATAGATTATCTAGGGGATGTTCCAGGATGTCACGATCCTAGATCGGCATGTCAGCTAGGATAGGTTGATGGAGAACTTTGGCAGAGACTTCCCAGTGTCATGCATTGTGGCATCATTTATTGGAGAGGCCCTTATCCCTAACAAGAGTCAAAAGGGCTTCCCCTTGGGATGGGGGAGATTACTAGCAAACCTGGTGGCACAGCCACAACGGATGGCATGGGGCCTAGCTATCTTAGCCGATATGTACTACGAGCTGCATGAGATCGTCTATAGAGATGGTAGGACTTGGGCGTGCAGGGCTATACTCGCTCAGATATGGGCATGGGAGCATATTGCAATAGTGCATCCATGAGTATAGCCTAGGGAGCACAGGTATCCCTATATATACAAATATGCAGGGTTCATCCCACATACACATAGTGGGGACGTTTCTTATTATTGCAGGGTACTGGATGAGCTTACCTCATTTACATGGAGACCATACAGGTCATGTGAGCAGTGGAGTGATAGGCGAGAGCTGGATTACATGCTATGTAGTCAGCCATTGGTAGGCCGTCACCCAGACATTGTGGAGAGATTTGTGATTACGTGAGTCTGGAGGTAGTTCAGACTCCAGCAGAGGGTGTCCACAGAGACCACGACACATGCATGATTCTGAGATGAGGATGGACAGGGTTGGCTGCCGATGCTGGACTACCAGTAGGCAGTACAGGATACAACCGCTATACACCAGGAGCCATGGGAGTACCTACCAGACATGGCAGATGTAGGTGCAGACGCAGCGTACAGGGCAGAGAGGCGCAGGGCTCCATTTCCTAGATTTGTAGTCCCAGATGCACAGCCACTAGCGGCATAGGGGGATGAGGGAGATGACGGGGGCGACAGAGGGGACAGAGGAGATGGAGGGAGAGGGAGAGGGAGAGGGATGGAGAGAGGAGAGGGATCCAAATCAGGTGGCCAGAAACTGTCACAGGGACGGAGATCAGCCACTCTGGAGGATGAGGTGAGACCAACTCGCCGACAAGCAGAGGCCAGGCAGGACCCACTTGTAGGAGGAGAGGATTTGAGATCCCAGATACAGGCTTTGGAGGCAGAGATATAGTAGCTCAGGATCACTATAGCAATTAGAGATCAGTAGCTCACTGATCAGTGGGTAGAGACAGAGCGGCGAGAGAGAGCCTTACAGGTTGCCCTTGCAGAGAGATAGAGAGAGGCAACGCGAGTTGCATATTATTATGGTCTCTACATACAGGTAGTACTAGTGGGTCAGAGGGCTCCTTCCTACTTAGCAGTGGTGGGCAGATCAGATGTAGTACCAGATGCGGCACCACCTCCTCCACCACTAGGTCCTCGGGATGGTGGCAGCAAGTCTTAGGTTTAGGCTTAGGTTTAGATGTTTGGACATATCATGAGACTTTTGATCCAGATTTTGGGATCTCATATTGTATTGTATATTGTATCATGGCATTGATTTATATATGAGATTACTGGATGTTTGATATATCACGTGTTTACGTCTCACTTGTGATGGATGTATCAGTATTGTCTTGTCATTTTGCTCAAAATGTTCATGTATATGTGCATGTATGTTCTTTCGCATTGTTTGATTCTCATGTGTATGATGTAGACTCATGTTTCTTGAAAATGACAGTTTTGATAAAGATATGATGATATGATTAACCCCTTGTGATGATAGGAATAGGTCATGGTGTGAAAGACAAGGAGCGAAAGATATGAGTGGAAAAAGGAAAGGTGAGCACAGTTGACCGACAGGTCCACGTAAGATGAAAAAGGAGAGCTCTTTCCATATGCAAAATGCAAAAACTAAACTATTATGAACCTAAAAATGCAAGCTACTATGAAAGTGGTTGACTTGCAAGGTCACAATGTCTATAGACATCTAATTATCATCATTGAGCATTATTGGTAGCGTCATAAGATCATACAATGCACACTACCATAACTATGTGGATATGAATATGATCTTTATCAGATAAAAATGTGGAAATCCTACCTAGGCATCAAAGACATGTAGGTCAAGATGACTAGTGCAATGAGATCACCTAAGTTTGATATGGCGAGATTATGCTTGTATCAAGACACATGAAAGTCAGGATAGCTAGAAGCATGCACTCACAAAACAATCAAGGATAATACCTTGTCAATCCATAGTGTCAAGTAAGACCAGCATAAATGCTCATGATAGTTAGGATCAACAAAATATACCCACAAGCAGATAAAGAAAGAAAACATGTTCTCATACCCTCAGTCTTCTAGCTATGCATCATCAAAAACTTCTCAGGGAGAGACCACTCATCAAAGAAATCCTCATAGACAACACACAAAGAAAAATAAAGTCAACATATCTCAACGAGTTGAGTGTTTAAGTGCGTGTGTGTTGGTCACAGAGTCAAAATCTGATCATCGCATCTGCAAATGAGAAATATCACATCATACTTGGACTATTAGGTAAGACATCTGATAAGTGTTAAGAAACACTCGACGCAAGGGTAGTGTTGAAAAACACTGTTTGGGGTGGTGTTGAAAAACACCTGTTGTGAAATGCCCCAAGAGACAAATGCACATAAAGGACCTATGCTAACAGGTATGCCCCCTAGACAAAGATAAAGACCAATTCCAGACTAAGCCAAATAAGGTCAAGACATTATGGAGAAAGGCTCAGTGTCGAGGATGCATGCTAACAAATAGGAGTGCAAAGGTCTCAAGTAGCGCCTGCTTCCAGGTTTTCACCACTTGGAGATTTTTTAATTTTTTAATTTTTTTGTATTTTTGCTACCAAGGCACCTGTTTCCAGGTTTTCACCAAGGCACTTTTTTCTATTTTTTTGAATTTTTGATTTTTTGATTTTTTTGTATTTTTGCAGGACTTTTTATGCTTTTAAGGATTTTTTTAGCATCATATATCAATTTTTTTTTGGTATTTTTTCAGGATCATAAAATATGTACAAAGGATGCCCCCAGACAGAAACGGGCATCAAGGATAGAACTTCTTGAGGTGCACAATGTTGATGGGCTCAAGGAGCTGTTCTCCATCTTCATCTAACAGTAAATATGCACCTGTACCAAAAGCCACTATGATAATGTATGGTCCAAGCCAATTGGGTTCAAACTTGCCCTTTTGTTCTCTGTTCTGCTAATTCTTAGGATTCTCTCACAAAAGGAGATCACCTATTTGAAACTCTCTAGGGCGAACCTTCTTTTTAAATGCCTTGGACATACGCTTCTGATATACTCTCATGTGATCAAAGGAAGCCTTACGCTTCTCATCTAGAAGTTCTAGTTCTTGTAACCTCATGGCATGGTAATCCTCATCTGTAATCAAACCTTTGAGAGAGATTCTAAGTGAAGGTATCTCTACTTCTAAAGGTAATACCGCTTCAGCGCCATAGGTAAGGGCAAAAGGCATGGCTCTTGTAGGTGTGTGAATGCTTGTTCTGTAAGCCCATAGTGCTAGATTGATTTGCAAGTGCCAATCCCTACCATTCTTGTGCACTGTCCTATGAAGAATCTTAAGAATGGTTTTATTAGAGGCTTTTGCCTATCCATTTCCTTGTGGGAAGTAGATGGAGGACCCATGTTGCTTGATTTTAAATTTTTTGCATAAATGCTTTAGGTCCTTGTTCTTGAATTGACCTTCATTATCAGTAATAATCTCAGAAGGCACTCCAAATCGGCAAATAATATGGTTCAGAATAAATAGGGAAACTATTTTGCCTGAGGCAACGGAAAGAGGGACTGCCTCTACCCACTTCGTGAAATAATTAGTAGCTGTGATGATAAACTTATGTCTACCTGATGAGTTGGGGTGAATTTTCCCCACAAGGTCAAAGGCCTAGCGCTGAAATGGCCAATGAGAAATAGAAGGAATTAGCTCCCTCCCTGGAGCGTGAATCAGGTTTCCATGTTTTTGACATTTCTCACAAGATTTAGAGAAAGCTACTGCATCAGTTTGCATTATGGGCCAGTAATACCCCGCCCTAAGAAACCTTCGAGCCATGGCAAGACCATTGGAATGTCCACCACAAATGCCCTCGTGGATGTCTTCTAATGCTTGGTTGGATTCCTCCTTTTCCAAGCACCTAAGAAGTGTCCCATCTAAACCCCTCCTATACAAATCACCAGAGATAAGGGTGTGGCGAGAGGCGTTACATATGAGGTTTCGGCATTCAGAACGGTTGAAAATGTCAGGGATGATGCCATCGGAATAGATAGCACCATAGTGAGAAGACTCATGACTAACCAAGGTACAAATGATATGGCTTTCAGATGAGTCAAATATGGGATGGTGTAGCTCTTCCACCAGGAATTCAAATCTTGATTCATGTTGTTCCAACTAAAGGAGTGAAGCTAATGTGGCCATAGCATCTGCAACTTTGTTCTCTGTCCTAGGGATCTGTTGAAATGTCACAAATGTAAAGTAACATCTCAATGATTCAACCATCTTTTTGTAAGGTACCAATTTATCATCTTTGGTTTGATACTCCTCATTGACTTGGTTGATAATTAACTGTGAATCCCCAAAGACATGTAATTCTATTATGTTCCATTCTATAGCCATTTTCAATCCATTGGTCAAAGCTTCATATTCGGCAATATTATTTGTACATGGGAATAAAAGTTTGTAAGACTTTGGAATGTTGTACCCATGTGGAGAGACAAATAATACTCCAGCACTTGATCCATTTTGCATGTGGAAACCATCAAAGAACATCTTCCAAGTGCGGGTAGTCATATACAGTATGTGTTCATCTTGAAATTCTACCTGAATAGGCATACTATCCTTAACTGGGAAGTCAGCTAATTGGTCAACAATAGCTTGCCCTTTTATGGCCTTTCTTTCAATGTACTCTATATCAAATTCAGATAAAACCATCACCCACTTGGCAAGCCTACCCGTGAGGGCAGCCTTACTAAGCAAGTACTTAAGAGGATTAATTTTGCAACCAAATGTATAGTATGAGCAAACATATAGTGTCACAACTTTTGGGAAGCAAACACTACTGCCAGACAAGACTTTTCAATGCTATTATAATTGATCTCATAAGATACTAGAGTACGACTAATGTAGTAAATGGCCCTTTCTTTGTATCATCTAATTGAGCCAACAATGCCCCCAAGGAAGACTCTGTTGTTGAAATGTATAAAATCAATGGTTTCCCAGGAATAGGTGGCATCAAAATCGAAGGATTAGTCAAATACTATTTTATTTGATCAAGGCTCTTTTGGCAATCCTCATTCCAAGCACATGTGGCTCCCTTATGCAATGTTTTATTGAATGGTTGTGCTCTATCTGCAAGTTGTGAAATAAACCTCCTTATCGATTGGAGTCATCCCTGAAGACTTCTCATCTGACTAACATTTCTTGGAGGTGGCATATCTAATATAGCTTGGACCTTTTTAGGATCAACCTCTATTCCTTTTGCTGAAATTATGAATCCTAGGAGTTTACCTGAGGCAACTCCAAATGCACACTTTTTCAGATTCAATCTAAGTTGAAACTATTCCATGCGATCTAGAATCACTTCCAAATCATCAAGGTGTGTATCCCGTTTCCTAGATTTAGCCAAGGTATCATCCACATAATCTTCCATGTTCTTATGCATCATATCATGAAAAATTGTGGTCATAGCTCGTTGGTATGTTGCTCCTACATTCTTTAGGCCAAATGGCATGACGTTCCAACAATAGGTTCCCCATGCACATGTGAAAGCTGTTTTCTCTTGATCTTCAGGAGCTATTTTTATCTGGTTATATCTGGAAAACCCATCCATTAAGGAATATATCTCATAACCCGTCGTCATATCCACTATCATGTCTATGTTTGGGAGTGGAAAGTCATCCTTTGGGCATGCTTTGTTGAGGTCTCTGAAGTCTGTGCAAATGCGAATGGACCCATCATGTTTTGAAACTAGAACAATATTGGAGATCCACTCAACATAGTCAATAACTCGAATGAATCCTGCGTGTAATAGCTTTTCTAATTCATCTTTAACAAGAACAGCTATGTGAGGATGCATTTTCCTCAACTTTTGTTTAACCAGTTTTATTCCTGGAGCTATAGATAGATGATGCATAATAAGATCAGTGTCAAGCCTTGGCATATCAGAATATGTCCAAGAAAAGTTGATTTTCTTCTTTTGCAAAAACTTTGTATATGCCTCTTTTTCTCCAACTGATAGAGACTGAGCTAGGTGCACTATTTGGGGAGCCTCTTCTATATTCAAATTCATTGGTTGTGTGGGCTCAATGAGAACTGATGACCTGTCCTGGAAGTAACTGGGGAAGTTATTAAGTACCCCATCCTTAGGTGCCTAATAAAGGTTTTCACCTTCGGATACGTCTTTTATTTTTATTATTTTGGTTTCTGACACCGCCACCAAGTGGTTTTCACCATCAGAACCATCTTTCTTTTTTTTCTTTTCTTTTATTTTTAGACTGAGGTACTTAATATCAGGCTCCGTCATACTTGTTGTTAGTTCGCTGGTGGAAGAGACTACAAGTTCAAGAGCATTCAGATAGCAGGCAATTTCGTAGTCATTCTGAAAAGTGAGGAGTTTAGGCTCTTGATGCCGCTGAGACTAGTCAATTAGGTGGAAATGAATAAGGGGTAGGTCAATGACTGGTTCAACATTGTTTATGTGGAAGGTGTTATCTCTGGTGACCATACAATTGAGATTCATCAAGTCTCCTTCTAAGATACCCGAATCAAGGTTTGTCCTACCAAACAACGCGTTGTCCACTAAGGCAATTCGAGGAGTCCAATCCTCTAGTCCTACACTCGGCTTGTTGGTTACATCGGGTTGAGTACTATAAGTATGGACAACATCCATGTCCAAATCAACTGTTGCATCTGAAAGTGAGTCCCATTCGAACTCATGTGAGTCTATTTCTAAATCATTATTTGGGCTTTGTGATGTAGAAGCCTCAAGATTGGGAAGATTTTCCCCTTCTCTAACACTAGCATTGTTACTATCTGTCGTAGCTAGGATAGCAACACTTTCCATTGTCAATCTAGTATTCATATAGTCACTATTCGTCGCAGCTAGGATAGTAGGACTGTTAATTGTCAAATCTTTTGAATCTCCCCAAAGGAGATTTGTTGAAGGCACCCAATCATCATACATGTCTTGCTGATTAGAGAGATTAGGTGTGTATTCTGAGTCATTGTCACTGTCCGTTGCAGCTAAGACCGGGACACTTTTTTGTTTCTTATTTGCAAAACCTAAGCCAACTGTTGACTTATTCCTTCGTCCAAAAAGGGCATGGTTAAGAGGTTTAGCTTTGGCATCCAACCGATGACTAAGGGGACCATGTCCTGGATAACCCATATTCTTGACCAATGTATATCCTCTCCCATAAGCTCTAGGGGAAGGTGCAAAATTCTCATTATGCAAGTATTTTTCTTCTTGATAAATCCAGCCCCTAATGGCAACCTCTTCTTTTTCCTCTTGAATCGGAATTGAGGATTCCACAAACTTGTCGAATAATGTCATGGCTGAAGACGAGGGTTTCATAGCTTGAGAAGGTTTGCCATAAGACCTAGGGGAAATTGGCAATTTTGTGAATGAATCAATTTTGTAATCCCCCATGCCAAGATCCATGGCTTTGAATTTGTCTTTGCATTGTTCAAATGTGGTATCAAAAGTGTCGGCCTCCCTATTCAAAGGAATGTGAGATCCTGCTGAAATTGTGTTGACTGACAATGTGCTATCCCCAAGTATGCAAACTTCTACTCCATTGTAAGGGAACTTCACACACTGATGATAAGTAGATGGCACTGCTTGCATCTCATGTATCCAAGGTCTACCCAACAAAATATTGTAAGCCAAAGGACTGGCATCAACAATCTGAAACAAAATATCTTTCTCTACAGGACCAATTCGGATAGGAAGAACAACCAATCCTTTAGAACTACGTTCTGCTTCATCATAAGCCTTGATAGTTATCTTCTTCCTTGTATCAATGACTTCTTCTGAATAACCCAAGGCCTTCAATAAGCTCAAAGAACAAATATTAAGCCCAGCACCCCCATCTATCAATACGCGCCTGACACGGGTCTTGTGGATCATAACCTCTATATGAAGAGCCAAATTATGTGGGTGGCTTAGTGACTTGTCATCTTCTTCTAAGAATGTAAGGTAGTGAGGGCTAGCCAAGTGTTTGACCATATTCTGAAATTGATCTACATCTATATCATTAGGGACATTAGCCGCTTGCAAGGCATCCTCAAGGACACGTTGCTTAGGGGACAATTCCAAAAGCTCAAAGATTGATATTTGCGTTGGTGTACATTGTAATTGGTCAACAAGATTATAATTCAACTCAGGACCAACAACAGATTTAGGAAGAACACCTTTTGACACTGGCTGCTTAGATTTACTAGAGCTAGGACCTCTAATAACAATGGGAGCTTGAGATTGGCTTCTAGTGACAGCATTGAGGGGTTGACACATCCTTCGTGAGTGAGGACCTCTTAGGACCACAACGGGTCCTTCATCAAGCATAGGTTTTGAATCCACATCATATCCATAAGGGTCTTTCCCTCTCATCATGTTGACATTGTCATCAACAACTTCAAGCATATTAATAACATTTTCAGCATTTGTGTAGGTGTAGTTGATAGCAGCCTTGCCATTCTTGTTGTTAGAATTCTCTCCTTTCACATATTTGGGCAAGGGTTCTTTAAAAGCTTTGTGATCCGCATTAGTGGTTAAACCATCAACTTGTAATCATCCACTCTCAATAAGATCTTGGACAAGATGCTTAAGTTTAAAACAATTTTCTATATCATGGCCAATTCCATTGTGAAAGACACAAAAAGCCTTCTCATCCCACCAATGAGGCTTAGGATCTAGTATGCGGTGCTTTGTAGGATCTTGTGGGTGTGCCAAATTATGAGCAATTAACATCTTGAAAATGTCTGCATAGGAGTCCCCAAGTTTGGTAAATTGTCTCTTTTCTGTTTTAGGTCTCCCTTGATACTTGGGTTTATTCTCTTGTTGTACTGAAGATGTTTGCAGCTTCATGCCTTGGACTGCATTAGAGAGATTAAGAACTCCTTCATTCTTAGGTTGTGATGAGTCAGAACTCCGTCATTGACCACTTGTTTATTCTTATTCCAATAGGAGGTCTTTTTGTCCTTGTTACCATTATTATTATTGTTTTGGCCATTGTTGTTGTTAGTTGTTTTGGCCAAAATTCCTTGTTGTTTCAAGACATCCTCTATGCGACACGCCACTTCTACCATGGTATCAAAAGAATTAAATGGGATCTTCCTTACTTCATACCTTAATTCTCTCTCTCTCTCTCTCTCTCTCTCTCTCTCTCTCTCTCTCTCACCTTCACTTCATCCCTCTCCCTCTACCTCTCCCTATCTCTCTATCTTCCCTCCCCCCGCTCTATCTCTCTCTCTATCCACATTCTTACCCTCTCTTTCTTACCTTCTATCTCATCCCTCTCCCTATCTCTCTATCTTCCCACATCTCTCTCTCTCTCTCTCTCTCTCTCTCTCTCTCTCTCTCTCCCTGCTTCTCTTATCCTATCTCTTTCTTGTCTTGTCTCACAAACTTCTCTCTCTATC
This sequence comes from Chamaecyparis obtusa, assembly GCA_027943335.1. Classification (NCBI taxonomy): domain Eukaryota; kingdom Viridiplantae; phylum Streptophyta; class Pinopsida; order Cupressales; family Cupressaceae; genus Chamaecyparis; species Chamaecyparis obtusa. The sequence goes on along the minus strand of BSBK01000118.1, from coordinate 8,109 downwards.
TACTTCTCTTAGGTCCTAGATCTCTTTATTACATTCACTCTCAACCCTCTCCCTTGCCTCTCTCTCTCTCTCTCTCTCTCTCTCTCTCTCTCTCTCTCTCTCTCCCCTTCTCTCTAACCCTCTCTCTCTCTCTATCTACTTCTCTTACCTGAAATCTCTTTCTTGTAACCTTCTCTCTCAACCCTCTCTCTCTCTCTCCCTGCCTTCTCTCTAACCCTCTCTCTCTGTCTATCTAGATCTATCTATCTACTTCTCTTACCCTAGACCACTTTCTTACCTTCTCTCTTAACCCTCTATCTATCTATCTATTTATCTAACCCTATATCTCTTTCTTACCTTCTCTTGAGAAACCCTCTCCTCTTGCCTCTCTCTCTCCCTCTCTCCTTCTCTCTCCCTCTCTACTTCTCTTACCCTAGATCTCTTTCTTACCTTCTCTCTCAACCCTCTCCCCTATTTCTCTCTCTCTCACCCCTCCTCTTCCTTTCATTGTCTCTCTATCTCCCCTCTCTCTATCCTTATCTCTATTCTTCTCTTATCCCAACTCCGTCTACTTGTTACCCCTCTCCTTCTCTCTCTCTATCTACTTCTCTTACCCTTGATCTCTTTCTTACCTTCTCTCTCAACCCTCTCCCCTGCCTCTCTCTCTCGCCCCTCTCTCCTTCTCTCTAACTCACACTCTCTCTCTATCTATCGATCTACTTCTGTTACCCTAGATCTCTCTCTATCCTTATCTCTATTCTTCTCTTATCCCATCTCTCTCTCTCTCTCCTTCTCTCTCCCCTTCTCTCTAACCCTATATATTTCTCTTACCTTATCTCTCTCTCTAACCCTCTCTCTCTCTCTCTCTCTCTCTCTCTCTCTCTCTCTCTCTCTCCCCTTCTCTCTAACCCTATATCTTTCTCTTACCTTCTCTCTCACCTCTCCCCCATTGCATTTCTTGAGCTCTCTCTCTCTTTATGTCCCTATATATATATATATATATATATATATATATATATATATATATATATATATATCTTTCCTTCTCTCTTACGTCTCCTTTTCATCTCTCTCTCTCTCTCTCTCTCTCTCTCTCTCTCTCTATCTATCTATCCACTTCTCTTACCCTAGAACTCTTTTTTACCTTCTCTCTTAACCCTCTCCATCTATCTATATATTTATCTTACCCTATATCTCTCTTACCTTCTCTTTCAACCCTCTCCCCTTGCCTCTCGCTCTCTCTCTCTCTCTCTCTCTCTCTCTCTCTCTACTTCTCTTACCCTAGATATATTTCTTACCTTCTCTCTTAACCCTATCTCTCTATCTATCTACTTATCTTACGCTTTATCTCTTTCTTACCTTCTCTCTCAACCTTCTCCCCTACCTCTCTCTCTCTCTCGCTCGCTCCTCTCTCTCTCTATCTCTCTCTCTCTATCTACTTCTCTTACCCTAGATCTCTTTCTTACCTTCTCTCTTAACCCTCTCCCTTTCTCTATCTACTTATCTCACCCTATATCTCTTTGAACTTTCCTTACCCTATATTTATCTTACCCTATATCAAAAGTGTCGGCCTCCCTATTATTAAAAAAAATATTTTTTTAATAATTTTTTTAATATTTTTTGTTTTAATTTTATATTTTTTTTTAATAATTTTTTTTAAAGCTAATAATACATATTTTAATTTAAAAATATATAAGTTAAAAATACATATATATTTTACTTAAAAAATCAGCAACAAAAATGATAAGTTCAAAAATTAAAATTTGTAAAAAAATATTTTTTTTATAATTATAATTTTTTAATAAGTTAAAAATATATATTGTTCAAATTAATTAAAAAAATTAAAAAATCTCCTTATTACAATTCTACAGATTATTCCAACTTTCGTTTTCAGGATTAGTTAATGGGAGAATAAGTCCTTATTCTAGAATAGGCCTATTCTGAATAATTAAATTCCACGCACCAAACGGAATGCATTTGGCCAGAAACGTACACAGCACACCAAGTCCAATACAAACGGCGAAGACTTGTCAATTGCGTAACCTTAAGGCTTGGGTGTTTGCGATAAAGGTCTTCAGTGAACCATTACCTCACTCTATGTGTGCACAGACTCTACAAATATCCCCACTCCTACTTTTTTGGTTAACCTAGCTAGTTCATCTTTTTCTGAGTTGGGAAAAAATCAATGGCAGGCGTATCTGTTGTCCTTGTATTTTACCTCCTCCTCCGTCCCTGCCTCTCTGCCCAGGCCCAAACAACCTTCGTCTTTCCCAGACTGAGTGGCTTAACTGCAACAAATTTATCAAGCCTGTATTTTCATGGGAGCGCTGTAATTGAACCCGATCTCATAGGCATCCGCCTCACCAATCAATCACAATACCTCATTGGTACTGTTTTATACTCAGAACCTGTGCGTATGAAAGAGGAAGGGTCCAAGAATGCAACTTTATCATTCAGCACCACTTTCGTATTCGCCATGGCTCCTCCTCCAAATGTTCCACGAAGCCAACATGGACTGTGCTTCATCATAACGCCAAACAAAACACATGAGTCCGGAGGCCTACCAGGTTCGTACCTTGGTTTGTTCAATTTCACAAGCATGGAACAGCCTTACAATCATCTCTTTGCGGTCGAATTCGACACATATAAGAACGAGGAATTCAACGACATTAATGACAATCATGTAGGAGTAGATCTCAACTCTCTGTTTTCTGTAGAATCTAAATCTGCAGGTTTCTGGGACGGCAACCAGTCCGTAGAACTAGATCTCAACGGGAGGAAGAATATTCAAGCTTGGATTGATTATGATCATCTCCAAGAACAGCTCAATGTTAGCATAGCAGTAGCTGGGTCAATTCGCCCGGAAAAACCTCTCATATCTCACACAAATTTGAGTCTGCCCAGTTTTCTAGAGGAAGAAATGTATGTTGGTTTTGTGGCAGCTACTGGAAAATTCATTCAAGAGCATTACATTCTCGCATGGAGCTTCACTACAAATGGAACGGCACCTGCTTTGAACACATCTGTTCTTCCATTCTTAAAAGACACAGTATCTCATGATTCCAGTAATACAGAAGCCCCATTTGTAGTGAGCTTAAGGACAACTTTCGTTGTATTAATCCTGGTGCTCGTGGTTGGGATTTTGTGGTTTAGAAGAAGGAACAACAGAGACGTGATTGAAGATTGGGAATTGGAGTATTGGCCTCACAGAATCAGCTACAAGGACTTAAGTATTGCAACCGAGGGGTTCTCAGAGAATCAAGTCCTGGGATTCGGAGGTTTCGGCAAAGTTTACAAAGGAATTCTGCCCAGTAACGGCCTCCAAGTTGCTGTGAAATCTATCTTCCGAGAGACCAGTGAAGGAGTGAAGGAATTCATAGCAGAGATTTCGAGTCTGGGTCGTCTGCAGCACAGGAATCTTGTGCAAATCAAAGGTTACTGCAGGCGGGGTAAGAAGTTCTTCATAGTGTATGACTTCATGGAAAATGGAAGCCTGGATAAGATGATATTTGGGCATCCTGGTCGAATTCTAGGATGGGGTCAAAGGTACGCGATTGTAATGGATGTGGGTGCAGGACTGCTGTATCTTCATGAAGAGTGGGAGCAGAGAGTGGTGCACAGAGACATCAAGTCTTCCAACGTTTTGTTGGATTCGGAGCTTCGTGGAAAGCTGGGGGATTTTGGGCTTGCTCGTCTGTATGGGCATGATGAGAATTCGCAAACTACTCGTTTGGCTGGAACGCCTGGTTACATTGCTCCAGAATTGGTAGCCACAGGGAGGGCGAGTAGCAGCACAGATGTATTCAGCTTTGGGGTTTTGATGTTGGAGGTTGCGTGTGGGAGGCGCCCTGTAGACTTCTCTCTCGATGCTTCTCAAGAGATTTTGTTGGATTGGGTGAGGGAGTTGTATGGCAATGGAAGGCTCATGGATGCCGCTGATCCAAAGCTTGGTGGTTGTTTTGTTGAGGATGAAATGGAGAGAGTTCTCCAATTGGGACTCTTGTGTTGTAATCCTGAAGTGAAAGGAAGACCTGGTATAAGACAAGTGGTTCAGATACTGGAAGGTGAAGTCTCCCTTGTGCCCCCTGCTCTTCATCTTCCATTTGAGATGAGTGATTCAGGCCCTGTAAGTATAAGGGACTCTTCGTTTTCTGAGTCCCTGTAAATGGTGTCACAGGAAAAACTTGTTTGAGCTTTAGTGGGCGAATTTGGATACATGAATTGTAGGCATTCTCATGTTTTGTTTTAGGAGAATGTTTAGTTTCTGTAAGTTTGTTTTGAAAGAAAACCAGTTTCATATCTGAAAAAGTTATTGGTACCTTAAGATAATTTGATATGGCTAGGTATGTATTGTTGAAATTTATCCGCCAACTGTAAAGCTTAAGATAAACGGAGACACCCAATGTTGAAAGCCGAAAATATGCACCTGATGTGATCTTTTTTCAATTTATTAATTAAATTAAAAATCGTCTAACAATGGTTCTGTATTTTTAATTAGTCGATAGTTTCTCTTATCAGGTTGCTTGCAACCGGATTTTTGTCACGCCGGAGTTGTCTCATACCGAAAATGTCAAGTTTGTTGAAAACCACCAGATTTCCATGATGTCTGGATGCCTGACCTTCCATATTTTGCCTGACTGTCCATATTTTAATATTAGTTTGAGCCTCACATTATTGGCTCGCACAGTCGCAAGGGTGAAGTGAGTATTTTAAATGCGCCTACGAGCCTACGGTAATCAGATGTTTTATCATCTCACCTACTCCTGCAGCCTCACCTGCAGAAATTGGAAGCCCTAATTTGGGTTGTGAGCATGCGGTGGGCAGGGATTATGGTTGCAGAAAACACATAAAATGATTTGTTGAATAGTTTTAACTCAATGCCACACTCAATGACCTGGGTCATTTTCCCAAATTCAATGATCTGAGCGGGATCAATGCCAGATTCACTGACCGGGGTCATTTTCCCTTTGCTAGCGTGAAGGCAGAATGTGAGGATCAAAGAGCAAATATACAAGGTGCCTCACAATTTTTGTCTCAAAGTTATAATTGTAGGAGACACACATATTGGGATTGTTGAATCTACAAGGAAAAGCCATGTCTTCCAACTCTCCCAAAGTTTTTAATCATGATTTAAGTGCCATGTCTGTAGGATATTGCACAAAGCAGATTTGTTAATTCGCTTCAAATCTTTCCTGCAATTACAATTAGGTGTAAAACCTGAAGTGGAAACCTTTGCCAACACTCTGCCCACCATCATGTCAAATGATGGCTTTGGAGTAAGGTATCAAGCTAGATTCAACATCGTACATGCGCAACAGGATGGAAATGGATTTACCAAAAAGACACACAAGCTGCTTGGAATAGCAGTTGAAAGTATGATGTCATGGAATTCTATTTGTTGGATTTGCACAAAATGTTTTAACAAAAGGGTATGAAAACTTTCAAGCAAATGCAGCTAGCATGAATAAATCTAGATTTTCTAGATCATCTAGTTTGACTGAGCTTTTTGATGAGGCAAACTTACACAAAACGGCTACCTTCCTAATGGGGATCCACATCAGAAGGGCCTACTTGGAGAAACTTCAGCAAACGGTTTAAATTTTGGTTCTTCTGTGGTCCCTTAGACTGCTAGTCTCGTGGACATCATTAAAACTTCTTCAATCATTCATTCGTTCTACCCTTCGACCAACATTCATCAATGCTCATGTAGCTCGAAAGATTTAAAACGGATAAGGCATACACCAAATGAATTTGGTTTCAGTGGTTGCAATGGTGGCAGGTGGCACACAAAATGATTTTTTGAAAAGACTATGGAAGTCTATTAAAACAAAAATCAATGTAGTTTTTTCAATTGCTTGAAATGTACAAGACATGTTTCCAGACTGCCTCAAGGCTGTAATGCCTCGTGAAATATATTGATTGTAGTAACCGCACAAGATAAGTTATTGAAATGACTTATGGAAACTTTTAGCAACTGAGAGGGATGCCATCGTGCCACAGTCCGTATTGCACATTGTCATAAGTCAAATCACCAGAATTTTGTGTAAGACTATTTAAAACAAATTTTTAGTTTCAAATTTTTAAAATTTAGGTTACCTTTCTATGCAACAATTATTTTTTATAATTTATTTTATGTTTTTTTAATTATTTTTTATTAAGATTGTTATATAAAATTATTTATTATTATATTTTCATAAATATTAGAATTTTTAATTAAGGAAAGATAATATAAAAGTTTTTTTAATAAAATCATATTAACAAAATAATAAATATAATCTATTAATGACTAATTATATATATTTTTATTAATAGTTATATACTTAATATTTTAAATTATATTTATTTTAATAAAAATTACAACATATAATATATAATTTATTCATTTTAGAATATATTTTATAACCTATAATATATAGTTTATTCAAGTGTGTAGTTTTTTGAGTCAAAATCATTGACCTAATGTTTTATGAGTAGTGATTCACATGAACCCATCTCTCATGAGAATAAATGGAACAGTTATCACTTATTCCATCTTATTTGTCTTTTAAAAATGTATAGTAAATTATTAGAAAATACAATATTATAATTTTAATCTTATTTATCTTTTATTCCAACTCCATTGTGTGATTGTTTTTTGCATAACATTTCACATCACATTTTGTGATCCATCTCAAGGAATGTGATGTGATACCAAAGATTTATGAAAAACTAATCACACAATCGAATTTAAAAAATAAAGACAAATCATCTTATAGATTATAGAAATCTACTCCTTTTATTTTAATATTTTTAATAATAAATCCTTTATCTTTTTTTTAAAAAAAAATTATATTAATTTAATGATTATATTATAACTTTAAGATATATATTATATAAAAATTCTAATAATTTAGCCTACATATTTATTTTTAAAAATTGCCATCATATTATTTAAACTTTCTTCTTCCAAATATATATATTAAAATAATAAGTTTTTTAAACGATAAAAATATAATTTATTCTTAAAAATAAATCTTTAATAAAAATAATTATTAGCATGTTTATTAAAATATTTATAATTTATAATTTGATAGTATTTTCATAAGAATGCTACTAAATATTTTTCTATGCTTGTTTAAGATAATCTAGATATCCACATGATATACTTTTTTCCATGATTTTTTATTTATCATTCCTTGTAGTGCCACATCTTTTATCTCTAATTAAAATTTTGCTAATCCACAAGTTTTATATGATCTATTTAAAAAGTACAACCATTTGACACCTAACACCATCTCGCATATGCTAACAACATAAAAGTCTTTCATATTGTATCCTCTCGCTCCCATCTTGAAATTTTGTTGGGAAATCTTCATACAATAATGATACTAAATACTTTACTATGTTTGTCTAGGATAATCTATACATCCACATTATATGTCTTCTTTATCTTGGTAGATTTTGTTGCACTCGCCAAATACTATGTGGGCCACATAGTTTGCACGTGATAGAAAATCATCTCCATTCTTAGAGTGGACCTTCCCTAACAATAGTTTGCACAATGTTGAACTTGAAATATCTTGATAATAAGAAGTCAAAATGTTGGTTAGAAAGAAAGTGTTGCTACCAAGGATTGAAAGGTTGATCTGTATTAAACCAAAGTTGTTTGACACAAATTTGAAGCTTCCCAAATTTAAATATAACTATAAGTTTTTTATAAACATACTAATAATTATTTTATTAAATTTTTAAGACTAAATTATATCTCTATCTTTTAAAAAACTTAATATTTTCATATATATTTGAAAGAAGAAAATTTAAGTAATATGATGCTAACTTTCAAAAATGCATATGTAGACTAAGTTATTAAAAGTTTCATATTATATATATCTTAAAATCATAATATAATAATTAAATTAATATATAAAATATTTAAAAAATACATAAATAATTTATTTAAAAATATTAAAACAAGAGGAGAAGATTTCTATAATCTATAAGATGATCTCTAATTCGACTATGTGATTTTTTTTCATTAATCTTTGGGATCACATCACATTCATGATCCTCTAATCCATCATTACATCACGAAATGTACAGATTCAATAGGTTGTTTTGCTAGCTCTTTGGTTTTGTTGGGTGAAGGTGCGC